>PISX010005746.1:70197-104319 GCA_004024625.1 Mellivora capensis | reverse complement strand
TTAAAAAAAAAAAAAAAAAGATTTTATTTATTTATTTGACACAGACAGAGACCACAAGTAGGCAGAGAGGCAGGCAGAGAGAGGAGGGGGAAGCAGGCTTCCCTCCGAGCAGAGAGCCCGATGCGGGGCTCGATCCCAGGACCCTGAGATCATGACCTGAGCCGAAGGCAGAGGCTTAACCCATTGAGCCACCCAGGCGCCCCTGCCTGTCTTATTCTTAAGGATTTGTTGTTCTTTATACACTTTCACATCCTTACTGAGTTCCTGCTTGAAGTCTCGCATGAGGACGGTGGATTCATCTGTTTCTCCTTGGAGTTCTGTTTTTGCCTTCTGTCGTCTGTCTTTTGAGGCACACGTGTGCGTGTTAAAGATTGTATCATGGAGAAGCAGCCGCTTTACCCACACATAATGCCCATCGTTATTCCCGATGCCTGAAATCCAGACAGATATTCCTGCTTTCATTAGTTCACATGGTGTGTTTTTCTCCACTTACTTTTGATCTGTATTTTTAAATTTTTATTGTTTTATACTTCGTGCTTGTAATCTTTCTATCCAGCGTGGTTCCATGCAGACAAGTGGTCTTGTTTTCTGATCCCCTCCGACCATCTGCCTTCCACAGGAGCGTGTGGAACACTGATGTTCCAAGTGGAGACTCCTACGGTTGGGTTCATATCTGAACCCTTGTTCTGTGTTCCTGTTTTTGTCTTCTTCTCCCTTTCTTGGTTTTGTGGTGTTAACTGAGCACCTTCTAGGAGTCCATCCATCTCCTTTTTTAGCAGGTCATCTCTCCTTATGTGACTGTTCTGCTACTTGCCCCAGAATTTACAGCTAATCCAGGCGCTGTCCCGTCCCATGGGCAGTTTGCCTGCCTCCTGACAACAGACATCCCGATTCCAGCCCCCAGCCCTGTATCCTTGTGGTCATTCCCTTTATGTAGGTGTGTGGGAGGCGCACACACAGGGTAGAAGGAAGGAGATACATCCTAACTGTTACTTTGAGCAAACAGTTATCTGTTAACATCAGTTAAGAGTTAAAACTGTTTCACCTTGGGGAGCCTGGGTGGCTCAGTCCGTTTAGCAGTTAAGCTAACTGTCTGCCTTTGGCTCAGGTCATGATCTCAGGGTCCTGGGATCGAGTCCCATGTCAGGCTCCCTGCTCAGTGGGGAACCTGCTTCTGCCTCCGGCCCTCTCCCCAGCTCATGCTCTCACTAATGAATAAAATATTTTTTTTTAATTAAATTGTTTCATCTTGCCTTCACTTACTCCTTCCACACTCTTGCATTCTCTGTGCAGATGCAAGGTCTGATCTATCCCTTTCCTTCTAAGAATTTGTTCTTAGAATTTGTTCTTAGAAGGAAAGGAATTTCTTGTATTTCTTAGCAGACAGGTGTGCTGATAATAGAGTCCCTGCATTTTTCTTTAAGAAAGTCTGTATTTCGCCTTCCCTTTTGAAGGGAAGGGGAGTACAGAATTCTAGGCTGGTGGGTTTTGTTTCTTCTCTGAACTCTAGCTGGCCTACTCCCCGTCTTGCCCGCCATGCGTCTCAGGAGTCAGAGGTGAGTCCTACCCTGTTCCTCTCTGGGGCAGGTACTTTCTGCCTCTGGCTCCTTTCAGGATCTTTTTTTTTTTTTTTAAGATTTTATTTATTTGCTTTATCTTAGAGAGAGTATTATGTGTGAGTGGGGAGAGAGACAGAAAAAGAGAGAGAGAGAGAATCCCAAGCAGACTCCACACTGAGCAAGGAGCCCGATGCAGGGCTCAGTCCCAGAACCCTGAGATCATGACCTGAGCTGAAATCAAGAGTCAGGCACTCAGCCAACTGAGGCCCCAGTCACCCCGGGTCTTTTCTTTATCTTTATTACACTTTGAAAGTAACATGTCTGACATTTGTCATGCTTGGTGTCTGCTGAGATCCAGGACCTGTACTTTGGTGTCTGACATTAATTCGAGAACATTCCCAGTCATGTCTTCTTGTCCCTCTCTCTCTCTCCTCCCGCCAGTGTTCCTGTAACACATGGTTCCTGTTTCCTGGCTGTCCCACACCCTGGATATCTTGCTCAGTTTTTTTCCGATCTTTGTTCTCTTTGCTGTTCTGTGTCGGGCCATTCTGTCGTGATGCCCTCCGGCTCACAGTCTTCCCGCGCCACGTGCAGCCCCCTGCAGGTCTCCTCTCTGTGGCTTGCCTCTTTGTTCTTAGTGATACTTCAATGAGCGCCAGTCTCCTCTTAATGGGATCCCGAGTACAGCTTTTTCTTTACAAGGCAGCATTTCTACATTCTTTTAAAGAAATCTTTGCCTATCCCATGCTTAAGGAGACACTGCCCTAAGTTTTCTTCTGGAATGTTCAGGAGTGTTAGATAGCCGCGGCTCCATCTGGAATGGAGTTTGGGGTGAGATGTAAGGCAGAGGATTGAGATTCATCCATCCCGATGTCCGGCTGCCACAGCATCTTCTGTTGGGGAGACTGCGTCTTCCACTGCCTGCAGCCCTCCTCTGGCATAATCACAGGGCAGACATGACATAGAGCCTGATGTCCATTTCCTGTGCCACTGTACCCAGTGCCACACGGAGGTGTCTGCAGCCAGGTGGGCAACTGAGCTGCTGTGCTGGGCCCTGGGGTCTGCCCTCCAGACGCCATCTTGACCACAGAGGCCGCCAGTAGGGGCACCCCGTGGCCCTAGGCTTGTCGCTCTGTCCTGGCCTCACCACAGATTACATCCCTCATGGAGTCGGCGACCTTTTATTGTCAGGCTCACTTGCAGCCATGTTCTGAAGGTGCCCGTTGTCCTCAAAGGCTTGGTATCTTTTGAACTCTGGAAGCCTCATCCAGCGAGTGGGGCCGTGGAGGGTGCTTCCTCCCGGCTGCCCCCAGGGTGTCCACAAGGGCACATCGTGCCCCTGCAGGCAGCATGCTCCCCCTGGAGGACATCCTCCACGGCCACGGGGCAGGCATGGTTCCCATGCTCAGAAGCAGAGGGCCGGGCCATCGTGCCACAGACATTCTTCACAAAAGCAGTGGCAGGCCTCACCCTGAGGCTGAGGGAAGAAGTTTGGCCCCACACAGTCCACCCAGCGGGCTGCTGGCCCCACACTGGTTCCTGGGCTTGGGGTCAGCTCTGAGGTGCCCTCTCCAGGACCCCCAGCTCCTGTCCCCAGGGCCACTGGGGTACCAGCCCGGTGCCCAGGATGGAGCCAGAGGTCAGGACCCCTCTGACAAAGGAGAATTGTGCCCCTGCCCCTATGGGTTGCGAGGGAGGGGCCTGCTGGCGCTCTAGTCCATTTTTGGTGCCCAGGGCCCCACAGGCCACAAGGATGACCAACTCCAGCATCAGCCCTGGGCCACGACAGCTATCCAGGCTACTGGCAGGAAAGTGAGTGGGGATGGCCTCTGCAGGGAGCCTGACCTGTGCCTTGTCCACCATGCTCCCCTTATGCCCTTATGGATCCCAGAGCAGGGTGCAGGTCTCCTCACTGCAGACCTGGGGTGGCCACGTAAGCCATCATCCCTGGGGGTGCAGCCGTGTGAGCAGCAAAGATGTAGCATTCTTGGGGGGGGGGGTGTAGGTTCCAGGTACTTGGGGACCTGGGGCCCGTCAGAGTCAGGTTTGGGCTCCAGGTGGGTGGAGGGTCCCATCTCTCTGGCCAGCGTACTGGATGCCCCCAGCACCATGGCAGAGCGTCACGTTCAGAGAACCTCAGGAGGGGCTGCGGGGGGCCCCCACACCCACCCAGACACTTGGCTGCTGTCGTTTTGTTTTAACGCATGACTCACCCTGTTCTCTGCCATCTGGAGAGCCAAGCATCACACATACAATCCGACACTCTAGCAAAACTGAAACTGTCATCCCCGCTAATTATCCCAGCCTGTGAAGTGAGGTTACTGATACTTCGTGCACTGCTGTGTATTCGGGGAAGATTAACCAAAACTAGTCAAAACACTAAATCACTAGGTGAGGTTCTTCTAAATGAGGCCCACGAGCCTGCTGCCGGAGTGCGGGGGAGGCCCCACAGGTGCCAGGACTTTGAATTGGGAAGCTATTTGCACCCCTAAGTGAAGACACATGTTCATGCTTTTAGGTCAAGTCTAATTTTAATTAGCCATAGCAGTGAATAAATTCCAGCTTTCAGAACCACTCAGGCCTGGTCCGCAGTGGCAGCCGGCTGCTGTGACGCCCCCACAGGCCTTCCCGGGAGCTCGGGGTGGGTGCCGAGTGGAGGAAGGTGTCTGCTGGAATCAGACCACTGAGACCCCACGTGTGTGTGTTTGTGTTTAATGAGCAAAGCAGCTTCCCTGGCTTCTTGTTCCAGTATAGGAAGCAATTATGCATTGTGTCCCTAACAGAACCCAGAGATAAAAGCTAAGGAAAATAAACAACCTTCATTGCACACAACTATAAACGGCCAGGCATAATGAGAACACTTACAGAAACAAACACAGGGCAGGAGGGAACCGAGACTCCCCCAAGAAGGGACAGATGTTACCCCACTGCTGCCACAGCCTGCAGAGCCCACAAGTCCCAAGCATGGAGCTTCCAGAAAGCACTGGCTGCTGGACCACGAGTGAAGGAGGCAGCGGAGCCACTGGCTGGGCAGACATGAGCGGTTCAAGGTGTGCACGCAAAGCAGCTCCTCGCCAGGGCCTTGTGACTGCCCAGCTGGCCACTGTTAACATCCAGTGACCCACACTGGTTGGGAAACTGGCTGACCTTCGGGAGGTCTAGGGGCTGCTCTGCGGGCATGAGCACATACATCATGTCTGCAGGCATGTAAAGGCATGCACGAGGGAGACAGCCCAGAGATTACATGAAACTGGTCACAAGGGCTCCTTCCGGGGAGGTGTCCAGGGGTGC
Organism: Mellivora capensis; assembly: GCA_004024625.1. Lineage (NCBI taxonomy): Eukaryota > Metazoa > Chordata > Mammalia > Carnivora > Mustelidae > Mellivora > Mellivora capensis. The sequence goes on along the minus strand of PISX010005746.1, from coordinate 99,469 downwards.
TGGCCACGTCTGCCGCAAACATGTGGTTTAGGGATACTGTGAAACAGGCCTGCATCAGAACATTCAGGGGCAGCTTGGTTCTGCTGTCATGCCTCATACTTGTGCTGGGGCAAGGAGTGGGTCCTCTGTGATCAGCTGTGGGGGAGCCAGCTGGAGGGTTGGGGTGCCTCCTTGGGATACCATGGAAACCTGTGTGTGATCCTGTGCTTTCTGAGCATGGGCATGAGCAGAGGGGATCTTCCGGTTCCAGGCCCAGGTGCCCGGAGCCTGCAGCCCGCAGAGAGCATCTTTGTGGCTGTCGCCAGCCCACGGGAACAGCAGGAGCTGGACAGGGTGGGAGGGTCCCAGTTCTGCCGCCCACCCCCCACCATGACCCCCAAGCAGCTGAGCTCGGCCAGGTCTGGGCTGCCCTGTGGCTCACGGGCTGTTGAACTGGGTTGGCCTGTCCACCCTGAACCAAAACCTCTAAACAGAATCAGGATTTAAACAGTCCCCAGATTAACTATCAAGTCCCGCCAGGTCAGGTAGTGCTTCCATGTTCCGGTCGCACCCGCCCCCCCTGCTCCTCCACATGCCCCCACCGCCTTGCTATAACAGCTGCCCACCCCGCCTGCAGGGAGCTCCAGGAGGAGAGCGGTCTGACCGTGAACACACTTCACAAGGTGGGCCACATCGTGTTTGAGTTCGTGGGCGAGCCTGAGCTGATGGACGTGCACATTTTCTACACAGAGAATGTCCAGGGGACGCCCATGGAGAGTGACGGTGAGTGTGGGAGTCCGTCCCTTCTCCCTACCCCAGCGGGCAAGGGGAAGCCAGGTCCAGGTCCTGGGAAGCAGGCAATGCGCCAGCACCCAGCTCTAAGCCCCGTCCCTCTTCCACACAGTGACACAGCTGGGAGGACTGAACCCCAGAGCACGTCCAGTTCCTCACAGATGTGCGTGGGGACTGCTCACTGACGGGCAGTTGAAGCCCAGGTGGAACATACGCGCTCTCTCCTTTCCACCCACTACAGAAATGTGCCCTCAGTGGTTCCAGCTAGACCAGATCCCCTTTGCGGACATGTGGCCCGATGACAGCTACTGGTTTCCTCTCCTGCTTCAGAAGAAGAAATTCCAGGGGTATTTCAAGTTCCAGGGTCCCAACACCATCCTGGACTACACACTCCACGAGGTGGACAAGCTGTAAAGGCAGGAGAACCCTGGCCCGCCCCTGCGGGCTGCAGGACCCTTATCGCCCACTCACTGAGCCCCAAGGCAGGGGTCGGGTGAGGTGGGTAGAGGTGAAAATAAAGACCCTTTGCCTTTTCCACACTCCTTGCGGACCCCGGTACAGCCAACCCAGGTCCGTCCTCGGGAAGCTGCCAGATGGCTGGCCATGACCACAGCCTGGGGCAGAGGGGACAGCTGGAGGCCTTGTGCCGTGCCACAGGCTCTTGTTGGGACCCATGTGAGCAAGAAGCTGTATCCTCCTTGCTCACCACCCTGATGTGATGGAAAAACTGAGGCAGTCATGGCCCAGGGCTAAAACCCTGGTCTAATCCACCAGAGGCTGTCCACATCTCTGACCGCCAGGAAGGGGGGATGCAGAGAATGCACAACTTACCCAACTGTCATAAACAGGTTTAATGGTTGTTCGTGCTTATGTAAAAATCTTGGAATGTAGGCCATTTGTGAACAATTCCAGTTTACTGGGTGTAGTAATAACTGACCCCCACAGCCTCATAAAGTGCTCTGCACAGCAAACTGCATCCCCAAGGGGGGACAGAAGCAGCCCAGCACCAGTCCGTGCAGCCCCATGCGCGCCCACATCAGAGCCCGCGTCTTCGCTCCTGCCACACATCTGCAGGCCACAGCAAGTGAGCGAGGTCCAGGCTGGAAGGTCCTGGGCAGGGTTCCACTCCAGCCTTGCCAGAGTGAGGAGCAGGGCTCTGGCTGGTGCCATCGGACTGTGCGGGCCATGGGAGACAAGGCCATCCCGCTCTCCTGGGCAGCCTGGGCCTCCCAGGACATCACTGAGCAGAACAACCCAGGCCCTCAGCCCAGGCACAGGGGCACATGGAGGCTGTGTGCGGGACTAAAGGTGGCCTCTACTGTCCCCAGCTGAGGGCACCAGGAGGACATGACTCCTCCACGCCACCCCCAGCAAGTCTTATCTGTTGACCTCCCTGCAGGACCTGGTGGAGGGAGGGGTTGGGCCAGAAACACCCCTCCAGCCAAGAGCAGCAGGCCAGAGTGGCTCCCAGCTTCCACGGCAGGAACACAGAGTCGCCCGCAGATTCTCTTCAGAAAGCACACTGCAAGGCTCTGGAGCTGGAAATCTCCTCGGACCTGGGTGAGGAGGCCCTCCCTGCACTCGCCCTCCCGCCTTCATGCTGCTGCCCAGCACGTGCAAGGCAGGGCCTGCTCAGGGTGTCTCCACGGTCCTGGGGTGGCCTGTCCCTCGCCAGCCATGGCCAGGGCACATGCGGTGAGCAGCAGCTGGCAGGGACAGAACAGGAGACTTAGTGCTCCTGCTTTATGGCTCAAGTGTACATGAGGCCGTGGGAGCAGCCCTCAGGACCGCACAGACCCACTCACAGCACCCAAGAACCCATTTCTACAGCGGGGGTCAGAACGCAAGCACCACCCAGAAACAGGCCAGTAACCAAAGCAGCTCCTGACCTGCTGGGCTCTGCAGGCACACTGCCCTGCTCCCTGTGAGCCCAGGAAGGCACAAGCCGCCCTCAAAGGCCACGGGCTGGGTGGGGCACAACTGGCTTACCACCACCCCGCCCCCGCGTCCCCACAGCTGCTCTGCTGGGACAGGCAGAACCCACGCGTGGAGTCCCCACTGACACGGTTGTCCGGCTGGACCAAAAGGACACGTTCCCCCAGACTGCAGTGTGCACAGTGCCCTCAGGGAAGCCCACCTGCCTGCAGGTACAGAAATCACCCTCGGTCCCCATACCGTGTGCAGACACACAGGCAGACGAGACCCAAGAGAAACCCTGCAAGTCTGCATGTACCCCCAGAAGGCGTGACTCTCAGGAATCCTGCTGTGCGGTCAGAACCTCCAGCCCCGCTCGGAGCCAAGGACAGCGAGCTCAGAGGGCTGCAGGCCTCGGAGGACGCACCCTGCCTGCGGACGCAGAAGGGATTCCGAGCAGGAAGCACCTGGGACCTCGACACACAGGAACCCCAGAGCTCCTGAACAGATGCCCTCTGGGCCTGTGCGTGCAAAGGAAGGCTAGAAACAGGTCTGAGCGCCCAGAGCAAATGAGGTCAGTTTAAAGCAGGTTAGCCACGGCAACACGGCCCCCTCCTGCCGAGCTCAGCTAGGACACTGCCCCCACCCACCAGCCTTCCTGTGCCCTTCCAGCCTCCAGGCTCAAGGTGCGGTCTGCAAAGAGGGGGGCATCCAGGCAGCCGAGAGGATGGAGCCGTTGCTACACTGGGACAAACAGAAGCAACACTTCACCTTGTCTCCAACGTCGCAGATGCTGGGCACACACGGGTCAGAGAATGAGCGTGCACGCAGGAAGGGACACAGGACGCTTTCCCCAGAGACTAAGCCGTGGCCCCCACAGCACTCCCCCGGGCTTGTCTTCTGGAAATCAACACCGTCTCTGTGCCCAGTACCCCCCGAGTCCCCACCCCACACACACTCATACTGCCATGCCCACACCTTCCCAAGATGTCCTGCTGGCCTCCAGGGAAGTGCCCGGTACAGCCACCTCTCGTCCAACATAGGGACAGTCCTGCCCTCTGTGGGGCCAGCTCATCCAGACCCTCCTGACTGCTCTAAGCCCCTGGGGAACCCTGCACATGGCCTCCCAGCACCTGCCACATGAAAACTATCCCGCCGCCCTGCCCTCTAGGGATCGGAGAAAACCATTCCAGGGACCCTCAGCTTCTCCCAGCCAGACTCACAGGCACAGTGTGGCAGGCAGAGGGAGTCAGGGGCGGTTGAGCAGATCCCCGTGTCCTCCACCCTGCTTTTCAACCCTGGCCCCACCCGGCCCGGACATCAGCCCAACACCGAGGACCCCGCAGTGGGCGGGGGCAGCATTGTCTGAAGGGAATTAAAGAGGGACACACCGTTTGGAAAGAGGTTTTAGTGAGGCCGCCGGAGCTCCTGCCCCAGGCCTCTGGCACTAGTGAGAAGACCTGCCATCCTGCGGGGGCCCCGGCGGGAGCAGGGAGCTGCTGGGTCCCACGAAGAGGCAGCTGAGCTTGGGCTGCAGGTCGTTCCACACCTTGCTCATCTGAAGGATGAGAGGGAGCACAGTGGGATGAGAAAGGCCATGAGCTGGCTATATGCCCCAGCAGACGGCTCTCGTAAAACCCCCGAGGAGCCCCAAGATGGCCCATGTGGTGCCCCGTGCCACCTCCCCCAGCACCTCCGGACCAGGGGCCACTGGCCCTTCCCTCGCCATCTCCGCCCCTTCCTCACTGGGGATGCCGAAACCGTAGGGAACCATGCGCCCTGCACGCAGGCCGGAAGGTGGGGCCTGCCACCTTGACCACCCTGCCGGCACATGAGAGCTCCGCCAGAGGAACCCACAATGAACGCGGATGTGGAAGTCAGATGTGCGGCAGCCACCAGCTCACACTCCGGTATCCAGGTTGAGGAGCAGCCCAGGGAGGAGGGAGGCTCGGAGCCCATTCCCCTGTGCGGGCCTCCCCCAGAGGGGACAAGCCCCTTCCTCTCTGGCCGCTGCATCAGGACACTCGTGCAGGGACAGGGACACAGCAGTCCCAGACGCTTGCACCGCATCGCCCTCCACATCCCATGCCGATCTTGGAGGTGCACAGCACACACCATGTTTTGGAAATGGAAACTTGCCACAGAGGGTAAATGGCACAGCCGAGTCATGAGGCCAGGCAGGCAGCCGCAGACCTTGCCAAGTCTCCAGATAAGCAGAGCGCCTGTTCCGAGCAATTCAGGAGCCGCCACCCAGAGGACAGGAACCAGGGGTCTGTACCAACCCCTTGCCCTCTCTGCCCAATGCATCCCATCTCTTCTCTCAATTCTGGGGACGCTGTGCTTTACCCGACTCCAAAATTCCTCCAGGAGAGGAGGAATGCTGCTTCCTTCATGGTCTCACGCTGCACCCCCCACAACCCCACGAATCACGAGGACAACTCTGCCACTGCTGTTCAGGGTACGTGTAAGACAGTAACTGTGACTAGGACCTGTTTCCAGGTCCCGTGCTCCCCAGCTCGCGGCCCTTCCCTGGCAGTTCCGCGAGGCCAGCTGCACAAGGGCCAGGCTCCCAGGCAGAGCCCGGGCAGGCGCGGGGAGACCTACCTCCCTGTGCCCTTGGATCTGCGAGTTGACAAAGGCCCCGAGGATGTGGGAGGTGAGGGGCAGGTACGCATGGACCAGCTGCGTCTCCTGGTGCAGGCAGTACAGGGAGAAGTAGCTCCGCAGCTCCATGGTCTGGATGGCGTTCTCCTGCTGCATACACGAGCCACCCTTGCTCCCAGCCCCGCAGATGCTAGGAGCACCGCACCAACACGCCGCCAACCCCCCCGAACCCACGGCCACCACCCCTTCCCCGCAGCACCGCTGAGGCAAACTCCAAGCCACCTGCCCCAGCCAGGCATCCTGGAGGCGCTGCTCGGGGCACTGCGGGGCCACCTGCCCACCCCAGAACCCCCCAGCGCCAGCTACATCGCCGGCTATGGCAGCCCCAGGCGGCAGAACTCTGGAAGCCCAGAGCCGGGCCCCAAAGTACCACTCCAGGGTCTAGCCAGGCTGGGCATGCAGCGGTCCTGGCAGGCCTGCTCACAGGCCACCCCATCCCCCATGCGAGAACTACCTCGACGATGCGGGACTCCAGCTGCTCCACCGACTCGGGCTCACGGCTCTGCACAGCAGCGCTCAGCATCTGCCTCTTCATCAGGCTGTACTTGTGCAGAGCACGCTGGTGCTTATGCAGCACACCCTTCTCGTGCCGCTCACACAGGTCCTAGGGGGAGGGGCAGCTGTGCTCAACCACCGGCCAGAAGGGCCCCAGAGCCACCCTCCCTCCGTGGGAGGCAGCATGGAAAGGGGAACAATGGGAGGAGACACACACTTCAAAGTCCATGCTGTTCACGCATGAGCCCCTTCCTCTTCAGAAACCGCTCACACCACACCCACTAGCTCCACGCTCAGCAAGTGTTTGTGGAACAGAGCGGCTCGGGTGACAGGCCCAGGGTCGAACCAGGAGGGGCTGCAGCGCACATCAGCACCACAAACCAAAAACCCACAAAAAAAGGTCCTGTCCACAAGGGAGGATGGACAGGGACAATGGAAGGTAGACCACTGACTTTCCCGCTGCCTGGTGGCAGGAAGCCCATGTCCCTCCAGTAACAGACCCGTCTCCAAAAGATACACTGACATTTCCCAGGGGCCCTGAAATAGCCCCATTCAGGAATCCTGTGGGGAACATTCTGTGGCCACAGAATGACAGTGCTGTGATCTCAAGGTAACCTGGCTACCATCCATCTTAATGGAGAGATCCCTTCTGGAACCTTCCTCAAAGTACTGGGCCCCCTCTCCTTGAGCTCAGCATGACGGATTCTCTGCTTCACAGACACTCCAGCCCATCACGGACGCCACCCCGGTCCGGAAGCCAGCTCTGCACAGAGCCAGAGTCGGACTGCCCGGAACCTCCACCCACGGAAGAGACAAGCTCCCTCAGCAGCAGGCCAGCCCCTCAGTTACCTGGTGGGAGCTACGACAGTCACACACACACACACACCTGCAAGCACGCATGCTCACATGCCTTTATGTACACACATGCCTGCACAGTCACATGCACACGCATATGCACGTGTGTGCGTGTACATCTGTCCCCAGGTGCACATGTGCTCGTACATATACATGTGTGCACACAGATGCATAAATATGTGCACACGAGCACGCGGTCACATGCATGCATATATACTCACACATACACATGCACACATACCCATACTCACACCTATACACACTTGTACATAAACACACATATACACACGTTCCCACATGCACACACATACACATATGCATACACACTTGTGCACACCCTCATACACATACAAATAAACGCACATAAATATGCACACACACACAGCTCATGCACGTGTATACATCCACACATACACACAGGCATACACATATGCTCACACGCATGCATGCACACACAGCCGCCACTCTCAGACCAAGGGAAGCCAGAGGCCTATCTGCCACCTCCAAGGGGCCACAGCCCAGAGCACCTGCAGAACCCACCAAGGGTCAATAACACTGGCCAGACTGCCTACGGCCCATCTTCCCTCCACAGCCCTGTGGTTTGCTGCCCTTCATCCTCAGGAGTCACACCCATGAAAGACCATGGATCCTTCTCAAAAGTTCTGTCTTTGCCCAAGAAACAGCCAGACTCACTTTATACGACTGGAGCAAATCCAAGAAGAGGTTCAATTTCTCCACCACGTCATTCTCTTCCTGTTTTCCCTAGAAAACAAGGGTGGGTGACCACACCGAGCACCACAGGACCCAGAGACCCATCCATAGGCCTGAGCTGGCCAGGGGCCCCATCCGTAGGGCTGAGCTGGCTCTCCCCCGCCCCCAACAGCCACCAGCCAGCTCTGCAAAAGAGCCCCCTTCCCACATGATGGCCCCCCCAACACAAGGCAGGGAAGCCACAGAACCCTGCAGCTGGATGAAAACTATGGCCTCAGTTCCCAAGATCATCCGCCCACTTGTGCTCACTGTTTGACACCACTCCTCCCAGCGTGCCAAAGCCAAGTACAGTTAGGGCTGGGTTGGCTTCCTGGGAACCCTCCATACTAACACTGTGCTCACAGGCACATGTCCTGAAGGGCTCTAGCACAGTTCATGGCCCTCAGTCACCAGCACTTGCCGAGCACCGGGGTGTTTGCTAAGCACCTTGCCTGGGTGTTTGCTGAGCACCTCCTAGGCATTCACCAAATGCCTCTCTCAGGTGTTTGGTGAGCACCTCACCTCTCCCAAGTACAGTGTGGACTCCTCAGAAAAATGAGCCCCTTTCACAACCTCTAGGGCTCCAGCGATGGGACAGCATGAAAAGCTCATCTCAGAAACCACACATCAGACCGTGTGTGTAAAGGGTACAGCCAGAAGGCAGAGGTTGGGGAAAACGAGGAGGACAAGTCTAACCAGGTTATAAGCACTCCCCTGGGAGCCAGGGGCTCCTGCCCAGGTTCTGCCACCAAGTCAGGGGAACCAGGACTCACACTTGCCAAGCTCAGAGGTTCCAGGCCACTCATTCCCACACCTACAGCCAAGACTAGCCAATAAGGTCACAGGAAAATAACAGGCATGATCCAGGAAAACACCAGAGGTCCACAGGCACCCTGCTCCCTCCTGACTGGGTGGAGGGGCACAGGAGGATGGAGGTTCCTCAGTCTAGCAGCTGAGGGGCCATTCCTGCTCACGTCACTGGCTAGGTCCCAGTTCTCGTCCAATGCCACACAAGACCCTAAACCACCATCCCATCAGTATGGATAAAAACAGCCCACTTGGAGTCTCCATTGTCCTGCTGGGATACAGCAACCTGGAGCCCCTAACAGGTCTGGGAAGAATAAAACCAGGGTGTGTGGAAACAGAGTTAGAAAAACCAGCCCTCGGATGTCCATCCTCCTGCAGCGAGAGTTAACAGAACCCAAGCCGTGCTGGGTGAAAGTCCCGACGGCCGTTTGATCCAGTTTCACATTAAACCTGTATTAATTTCACTCGAACATGAAAACCACAAGGAATAGTCAGGAAGTGGCACTTCCTCAGACATCACATTTCAAAGCAGCATCCGAGAGCTATCAGAGAATCTCAGAGCTTGGGGGCAGGGGGAGGGGGAGAGGTTCAAACTACGAACTTGAACCACATCAGAAGCCTGAACCCTCTCTCCCTCTTCAAAGGCAGAAACACAGCATCCAAATCTCAGCTGGAAAACACGGGGGATGACAGAGTTCGAGGAGTTTCTGTTCTGCGTGACGCCCGGGGATTCACGGCACACCCCTATGCATTCCCCCACCCCCGCATGAGGCTACCCATTGAACTGGGAGCTGTGTGGGCCCAGGACCTAGGTCCTTGCAACCAGGACAGCTTCCATTTTAGATTTTAAAGTGAGCTTTGAGTAAAGTCCAGCAGGCTCCATAAAAAATGTCTGAATGACCTCCTCCAGCCCTTGCATCTCCCAGACAGGGAAACAGGCCCAGGAAGCAACGGAACCCGAGCACAGGCCCAGCACAGGACAGAGCAGGCCGCCTCTCTCCGCAGCCGCACCTCCAACAGCACAGCGCTGTTCCTCCCCGTGGTGCACACGTGGGCCCCTGGCAGGCCTGGACAGGGACCGGGCCCAGCGCCAATTCTAAGAAATGCCAACAACACCCTGCGCTCAGTTTCTAACGGGAACACACAGGCACCGGGACCACAAAGAAAACCCAGGACTTTCCGTACCAGCAATGAGATCAAATCTCCTTTTCGGCACTCAGAGACGCCCTGGGCTCGAGGACCTCACCTCGAGCCTAAAAATCACCCAGCTCCACGGTCGGAGGGTCTGCTGTTGTCCCTGTGTCCTCTGGCCCGCTACTAAGGAGCTTCAAGCGTCACACAGGCAGCAAGGCCCTTCACAAGTACACCGTTTTCATCTATTTGAAACCATCTACTACCAGCCTAAAGACCATCTCCCCAGGAACCAGGCTGCCAACGCTCACCCTCAGAGTCACGTAGTGGTTTCATAGCATAAACGCATGCAGATGAGCCTCTCTGTCCATCAGTAACCTCCAGACCTTGGCATCGATGCCCAAGGACCACACGGCCTCTGCGTGTGGCAGAAGCATTTCCAGAGGCTAACTGGGTCTCTAGGGGGAACGCAGGTGGGCTCTCTTGGGCTGCTGGAGCTTACTAACTGTCCGGGTAAGTTATCGAGAAACCGAGTACTTGCTGACTAGGACAGCCAAGTGGGAACCACCTGGTCCACCCAGAAGCATCCAGAGAAGTCCTAGATTATGTTTTCAAGGACGGCTTACAGCTTCTCATCTCAGCAAAGTCAACTCTCAAAGGGCCAGAACCCAGTCTTTCTTTGTCACGGGCAACCCTCTTCACTTCAGAGTGTCAAGGGCTCACGGGGAGGCCCTCAGAACAGGTGGTGACGTGCGGTTCCAACCAAGACCAGCACCCACTCGCTCCAGACTCAGGACTCCGAAGTCCGCATAGGAAGCCATGCCCGCGTCCATTCCCAAGGCACGGGCTGTTGGAACAGGCGCCGAGGAGAACAAGTTCACTCACCTGCTGGGCAGCTTTGTCAGCAAGCAGGGCAAATTCCACGGACAGGCCTTTCAGTGCCTGTTTAAGGGACCCCCACGTGCTGCTGTTCAGAGAGGCCCAGGAGGGCAGTGGGGTCGTGTCAGACCCCAAAGCACTAAGGGAACAAGAAACAGAGAAGACAAGACATTCAAGGACTGGGAGCCAAGCTGGCCATCCAGCCTGACGTGTCATCCCAGGGCACCCTCTGCTCCATGAAAAGGGGTCCCCAGGGCCACCTGAGCTCCACGGTCGGAGGGTCTGCTGTTGTCCCTGTGTCCTCTGGCCCGCCAGAAAGGCAGGACCTCAGCCGCCCCCCCCCCCCAGGCCTCCTGAACCAGTCCTGGTCAGCAAGGCCCCTCCTACCCCCCCGCCCTGGGGACAGGTGTGCACACGAGGGTTTGGGAGGCAGAGGTGTGTAGACTGAGGAGGAGGGCGCGGTCCTGGCTGCGTGTCCCACCACCCCTCCACCCAGAGGAAGACGGAACAGTCTGGTGTCCTTTTCCAGTCTAGTCCTGACAGCAGGAAAAACACTGTGTTACCTACACAGTAACACAGGCTTGTGTGTTCACGGATCCACACTTCCCTGCCTAAATTCCCCCATTTTTTTTCTGCTGAATTCCATGACCCATTTCCCCAACCCTCCCCTTCACCTTCTAAAAGTGAAACAGGTCAGAACCGGCGTGGCTATGGTAAAACACCTTCTGCCCCGTGGGCTGCTGATCCCTCCCCGGACTGCCCTGCAGAACTGGGTGGGGCACCTGCCTCAGCTCCTTCCCGAATATGAGAAGGTCAGCAGCATTGTCGATGGCCCTGGACGCAATCCGCTCGGCCCTGTCGCGAAGCTTGTGGAAGCTGTTGTAGATGTTCCGAATGAGTTCCCGGCTGACGGCAAACTGAGTCTGGATGTCGGCCGGGAGGAAGTCCTGGCAGGGAGGACAGCAAGGCTGTGGATTACAGGCTGTGAGGGGCCTTCCAGAGACGATGCCCTTCAGGACGGGGACGAAGCCCTCCAATGGAGCAGCTCGTCGGCCCGACGCCAGGCCATGTGGGAGGCCCCCTGGGGCCTCCCTCATTGTCCAAAAAAGAAACAGAAAGCATCATCATGCATATACCATAAACACCAAGCTGAATGACCCCAGGAGACGGCAATACTAGCGTCCACCAAAAGCGGATCCAACCGGAGGTCCTGCCAGAATGTGCTCCAATGATAACCTTCAAGCTCAAAGTGACGCAGGTGAATCCTGACTCTGGGGACCGCACTTTTCCCTCAAGGGGCGCTTTTTACCAGCTTTACTGTTAACTACCCGTTAGCGTTAACTAACGTTAACTACATAATGCTTAGAAGACAAGAACCTTGGGAAATGAAACAAAGATAAAAGAGTCCATATTTCCGCATGGAGAAGCAGTTTAAGAAGGAAAAGGAAAAAGCTACCCAGTAGACACCTTAATTCTTTTTAGAGACAAAACAGATTTGCCAAATTTTACAATAAACCAACGCAACAAATCCCACGCCCCCTGAAATCCGAGAGCCTGGTGACCCCCCAGTAGTCCACCTGGATCACAAAAAAGCCACAGAAGTGGCAGAAGAGCTGGGGGGTTCTGAGGCCAGACCGCATTCAGCCCCATCCGTGTCGGCTGCTCAGCGGGTCTGGGATCCTGGCAGCCTCTCGGGGCCCGTCTCCCCATCCGTGAAATGGGAAGGTCATGTGCTGTGCGTCGGAGCAGGTGAAAGGAGAGTCAATGAGAAAACCCGGCGGCGGGCCTTAGCACCATCCCCAGCATGCGGTGGGAACAAGAGAGCATAACCGGGTCAAGTGGTCACTGCCAGGACTGGAAGGTGCGCGTCACAACGAGAGAAGTACCTTGGCCCGGGGAGCCAGCTTACAGTTCATGAATTCATCTCCAACACACTGAGCTGATTCCTTTAACTTGTTCTGCACGTCCTGCAAAGGAAAACAGAAACCGCCCTCATCTACCAGCTGCAGAACGGTCTGTGTGAGACCAAGGAGGCCAGCAGGAGGCAGGACACGGGCAAGAGGGCTGTTACATAGGCATCCCCAGAAGATCTCGTCACTATCTTCCCGGATTTCTTCCCATTGACCTTAACCTTTAGGTGGCCTTCCACAGACAGGAAAGCCTGGCATAACCACACCGCACCACAAAACCTCTGGCTCCAGAGGGGAGTTCTCTCTCCAGAAACACAGCAACTCCCATCTGCGGAGCAGGGATGACCCCCATGCCACAGTATCAGGTCCTGGTAGGTGCCGCCGCATGGGGCACAGAGACGAGAGCTGAGGTCTCCTTCCTTTGGACAGACCCACAGGACGCAGGCCCACAGAGCCCTGGGAGGGCTGATGGGCAGCACACAGGCCTCCTCAGCAAAGCCACAGGCAAGACCAGGACCCACAAAGAGCCACAGGAAATACAGGCAGAGAGCCTCATCTGCAGCTTTTTACAGGTCAGGGAATTTTAGAATTTCAGAGAAGCCTTACCAGAGGAAATGGAGTCAGGGAGCTCTTAGGAACACCCTATCTGTGTGAGGGAAGGGGTCAGAGGAGCCTCACACCCCCAGCACAGGGATGCTGCCTGGCTCTATGCCCAGTGCATGCTGCTCCCACGTCCCCCCACATTCCTCTCTGGCAGTAAAGATCCCTGCGTGAAAGGAACCTGTCTGCCCAGGGTTCCGAGGCCCACACTCAGCTCAAGAGCAGATGGTCACAGCAAGCATTCACAGAATGTCTGCTTCATGTCCCAGAAAAGGGGCAGTGGTGACAGGTACCCCTAGGCAAGAAGCAGGAAAGCTTTCTCAAGGAGGTCCCAGGCCCCTCTGTCTCACGGGGTGTGTCTGCTTCTGCGGCTCCTCCACTGTGTCCAGCATCCTTCTGCAGTGGGAGAGGGTGGGAGTGAGCCCCTCCCAGAAGGGGTTGCGGACAGCAGGGCCCTGGGCTGCTCCTGGAGGCTTCCCATATTGGGAAAGTACGCAAGAAGGGGCAAGAAGGGGTTCCCTCAGACAGAAGATGACCTCGCTTATGCCCCCGGTACAGCGACCTTGCTGGAGCCCCTCCACCACCCCTACCCCAACCCCAGCCAGCGACCAGGCTGCTTTTGGGACAAGGCATGGACTTCCTCCCCAACTGGAAGGAAGGGCTCTGCCTTGCTTCCCAAGGCTAACAAACGCTGCACAACAGCTGACAGACACGGCTACTTGGTTTCTAACAGAAAATTAACATCCATGTGGAGACGGTCTCCCAGGACGTGGTCTATCCTGCAGCTCTGTGAAAAAGACTCAGCTCAGTCTTCCAATGGCACGTCATCAAAGTAGCCTTGTTTGTTTTCTGGACACTGAGACTCATTGCAGCCTGGGGTCTCCAGCACTTCTGTAACCCTCCCAAGCAAAGCCTTCAGTGAACGAGCCTCGGCGCCCACAGCGACAGCACTCCGAATCTCCAAATCCTGCCAGGCCAAAACCAAGGATGCCTCCTGACCCCACCTTCCCGTTATCCGGGAAGAAAGGCAATCTCACTAGGGGCTGTCACGTGTGCCGGACTCCGTCAGGGCACCCACTCAAGGACAGCAAGACAAGCAAACTGAGTGTCGGGAAGCTCAGGCCCCACCCGGGACAGCAAAGTACTCACAGGACCACTGAAGGACAGGAACAGCCTGAGGGCCACATCCTCAGAGAATGGAGGATGCCGGGCCACCAGGTTGATGAAGCGCCTCAGCGCCCTCCGCCGGGCCTCGATGAACTCCCGGTCGGCTGCAGGCAGAGAAAGCACGGGCTTAGCAACCTGTTGCGCGGCTGCCCTGCCCCAGCCCCCCACAAACATACCCCAGTAGGGAAAGCCGCCAGGAGTAGCACGGGGCCCTGCTGTCCAGACCCGCAGTGCTCCCCACCGTGCGGACCGCCGACTGGCAAGCTGGGCTCGGCTGCACCTGCCCGCTGGCCTGCACCGGCCTTCCCAGCACCTCGGCCTCCGGCGCCCCGACGTGTGGCACCCCGGCCTTCCCGGCACCCTGGCCTCTGGCACACCGGCCTTCCTGGCACTCTGGCCTTACCTCCCAGCACTCTCTTGGGTGGCAGGGCCGGCACCATGCGGTAGGGGAACTTCTGCAGCAGCATCTCATGGAAAACCACGAAGTCGTTGTACCGTCTGTACACAGAGGACTTGAAGCGCTGCAAGACCAGGGCTCTGTGCTTGGACTGGACACCAGAAACCGCCCCCGCGCCGCCACCCCCACCCCGCCACCAACCAGAGCCACAGGAGCGCTGCGGCTAGATACCCCCCACCCCCAGCCTCACTAGACTCTACCCAGGACAAGCCCCTTCCCCTCGGCAGTGCTCACACAGCTGCCAACACTGCCCGGCGTGATCACTCTGCCCACCCACCCATGACTGGGCTTTCCTGAGGACCGCATACTTCTCACGGGGTCTGTCCCAGCACAGCCACCCCCCCAACCCTTACAAGGCAGCACATGCAAATGACACCTTCTTCACTTCGTCCTGAGGGCACCCTCCCACACAGGGTCACATGGCGCAGGCACGACAGGCACAACAGCCTCCTGGGAAAGCGCTGTCACAGCAGACCAGACACTACCCAGGAAGGCCGGACACGCAGACGTCCCGTCCCGGACAGACCCACAGGCTCCGTGACAGCCAGCCCCTGCACAGCAGAGGAGCCCACCCCGGCTCCAGGTCAGAGCGCACATGACACACACGCACGAGCCGCGGTCTGCAGGCTGTCTTGCTTGTAAGTGACACGGCTCAGCGACAGACGCCTGTCTGATCCCAATGGCTGGGCGCCCTAGGGAAGCAGAGCTGTGCACACAGGAGGGGAGGGCCAGCCGCCGGGGCTTCAGGGCAGAGGGATGGGTGGTGGAACGCGAGGACTTTCAGGGCCGTGAACACTGGGGGACCCCATTGGGTGACACCGGTCATCAGCATCCAGACCCACAGAATGCGCACCCACCCAGAGGGACCATGGCACCAATTGTGGTCTCTAGGTGATAATGACATGTCTGTGTGGGGCCGACTGTGACAGATGTCCTGTCTGCGGGACATGGATCATGGGGTAGCCCATGGAGGAGCAGGACTCAGGACAGAACGTGTGGCCCCGCCACTGCCAGAACAGCATGTCTCAGGAGGTGGCCTGCACAGAGTTGCCGCCTTGAGAAAATGTGCATCACGGGACAACAGACTTCCTGAAAGAACAGGCACCTGAACGACACAGGAAAGGGCCAGCTACTGGCGCCACACAGGGGAGGGTAGCCCCCGACACCCAGAACCACTGCACCTACAACAAGGCCCAGAGGGAGGAAATGTGCCCGCACCCGGGGGAGCAGCACCCACACGGACCCTAGAACAAAGCTGATTCACAGACTTCAGTCTCTGCGGCGTGAAAACACCTTGACACACAAACGCTGGGACTGCAGACTCCCACAGCACACACACACGGCCGTTCGGTTCGGAAAACATGCTTCCTCCCCAGGATGACAGGGACTCTTCCAACCGAAGCCCCACAGTGGCCCAATGCTGTCAAGCCAGCACAGCCCCACTCCACCTGTCCTGGTGCGTCCCCCACTAACACAGTGGGACTCCACAAGCCCAACGATGCTGTCAGCTCATCGATGACTTAATCCTCAGTTTCTGAACAAAAACTACCCCAGTATCTGATCTAACAGCACCAGGATATAGAAAGAGAATGGAGGGAAGCCTGGGGGGCTCAGTCGGTTGAGCGTCTGCCTTCAGCTCAGGTCATGATCCCAGGGTTCTGGGATTGAGTCCTGCGTCGGGCTCCCTGCTCAGCAAGGAACCCACTTCTCTCTCTGCCTGCTGTTCACTCCTGCTCTCTCTCACTCTCTGGCAAATAAATAAGTAAAATCTTTAAAAGAAAGAAAGAAAGAGAAAAAGAAAGAAAGAAAATAAGTTAGCCCCGCGGATGCCATCGCAACACCACACAGACGCGTGGCCAGGTGCCCAGCGCCTCCCTGACTCCGGTATTAGGGGCCCCTAAGAGCGCAGGCAGCGTCCCCAGTGGGGATAAGATGCACGGCAACCCTGCCCTCCAGACATGACCTGGAGCCCACATACTACCCTCAAGGATGGAGTCAGGCCAGCCTGTGCCCCGCGCACCAGAGGCGCTCCTCCGAGCAGCTTCCCAGACACAGGGCCAGGGAGGGCAGGCTGAGCGAGCTGGGGGTGTGGCTGAGCCAGAGGAGACACCGGGATACCCCAGCTGTGCAAACATCTGTCAGGCGGCTTGGCTCTCCGCGCCCGGTGTCGGCTCTTCCCTCTAAGCCCAGCACACAGACTCCCTCGCGGCCCATCTTCCCCCACACTATCCCCCACTCTGCCTCCTCTCCCAGCAGGCACACACCGCCTGCCCCTCACCTGGCTGGAAACCTCGTATTCCACATGCTTCAGGAAGAGGCCCTTTTTCCCGGGAATGAGCTCCACCTGGACAGTGTCCCTGGCCAGCAGCTCCTGCAGGGTGCAGGACAGCAGCAGCGGGTTCCCCTGTGGCATCTGCATCCGACTGGGGTGCGGGTCCCTCCGCTGGCTGACTTGGGGCGTGGGCAAGTCTGGACAAGAGAAGGTAAATGGCCAATAAAAACAGCTGCTCGGAAAAGTGGAGGCTGCCCCCGGCCGGCCCTCCCACCACCGTGCGCTCCCTCAGCACCCAGACTGTGGTCACGTCACCCCCCATCATTCAGGCCGTAGAGCTTCTGCTCCTTAGAGTCGCCACCGTGAGGCATCCACCCGACCAGGAGTCAGCAAATACGCCCACGGATCCAAGACCAGTCAGACTGACTTTTCAACTTGGACAGGAAAAAAGTGAGCTCTTTACAAGTTTCATGGAAAGAAGTCCCCCATTTCTCTACAGTCCAGAAAGAGGTTAAAATTGAAGAGCGAGTTGTACAATTTCTCTGTCCCACCGTTTCTACAGTGAACACCTATGACTCCATGTGCCAAAAGAATCATTCCAATTCCATGCAGGCAAAAAACCCCCAGGCTTTCTTAGAGCTAAGATTCCCAATCTCACAAGTGGAAGAATCACTCCGCTTCCCTACAGGCAGGGGCCGCCCACCCCTCACAGAGCACCCAGAGACGGAACAGAAGATCACAGGCTAACAAACACGGAAGTCACGTTAAAAAGCCAGTTTGGTTTTTAGTACAGAGAGTTCTTAAGAAACGAAGTTCTTTTGGGTTAAAAAACATAGTAAAGTTAAGGTACGCCACAGAGGGGGAGGGGGTCCTCCTCTAACCAATACTGCTGTAAGTAACCGCAACAAAATGTAGATTTCTTTCCTCTTTTTTCCAAATTTTCCACAACTTGGTTGTATCATTCTTCTTGATTTCCTTCTTAAAACAACACTTCAAAGTAAGAGTACGGCTTCTATTCTAAACAGAATTAAAGACTAGATTATCTACATTCGTGAAATTACTCAGCATTTTAGAATTGAAAATGTAGCTGCCTTTAATTGACCTTAAAGATTAAAAAAAGAAAATAAGCTATGGCCTTAATGTTTACTTGAGAACCCCAAGGGCCTCATAAAAACTCCACACACAACCTCAGTATTATGTGCCCTAAAGCAGAAAGCTCCCGAATGCGGGCACATAGCCCAGGGTGAAAACCGCCTGCCGGGCGCAAGGAGAAAACAGAAGCAATTCTAGTTGTATTTCCAGCTCTCTTTCCACAACGTGACACTCCTGTGACAGCAACGCAACACACGTTGCAGGACAGCCATGCACATAACTTCCTAAACGTGTACTGTGTGCATGGGCATGCATATGTGTGTGTGAGCATGTAGAGGAGTGTGGTATGTGTGTGCATATGCGAGTGTGTGTGCACGTGTCTTAGTGTGTGTGTGTACATGGGTGTACGTGTGTTCATGAGTGTGACTGTGTGTATATGGGGGTGGTACGTGTATACAGTGTATGTGCGAGTGTATACAAGTGTGAGGTATGTGGGTATGTATGTACGTGGCTGTGTACGTGTGTGTGCATGAGCATTTAAGTAGACGAGTATATGGGGTGTGTACATGTATAAGTGTGAATGTGCAAGTGTGTCTGTGCACATGGTTGTGTGACTGTGCACATGGTCTATGCACATGGTTGTGCGTGCGTATGTCATGCATATGCACATGTGTGTGTACATGTATGTATATATTAAGAGTCCCCAATATCTAATGGCCAAAATGTGGAGACCACAGCTCCAGAAGGTTCACCCATCCTAAGAACCCAGCCCCTTTCCGTGTAAAAATATTTTGCTGGCCTTAAACTGTTTACCCACTCTCTTCAGGGACCACATGTCCTCTCAGTCAAGGAGCCAACAAGTGTTTCTCAAGTGCCCACTCGAGGACAGTAATGAACACTGCAGGCTCACTGAGCTCACTAATACACATTCCGTACATGGCTATGGATGGTCCCTGAGGCTGGGCACAGTCCGCGAGGATCCAAACTCCAGGGCAAATGGGAATCCCACTGTGACCTAACTTTAACAGCACCCTGATCATGAGAAAGGGGACCCAAGACGCCCCGCCCAAGCACAAGCTCCAGGGGATACATCCCTGCTGCTGGGTGGGGTGGGGGGGTTGGCACACAGAAGAGCCTCAAAGAAAGCTTGCCAAATGACTGCCGCTATTTACTGCATTTGCAGGAATGAAAAGTTGCATGTCTGGGAAAAACAAAGTTTTGTGTAATCAGAGCACAGAATATGTGGACAGACAGGAAAAACGAAGTCAAAAGGCACCAGGGGCAGAACATTTTTATCAGAGAAGAGATATGCAAATACCTATATCTGAAAGGAAACTTTTATCTGGAAAACATAAAGAACTCTGAGGACACAGTAAAAATAAAAGACAGACACACAACCCGATTTAAAAATGGGCCAAGGATTTTGCATAGACATTCCTCCCAAGGCATACCAGTGGCCACTAAGCACATAAAAAGATGCTCCAACATCCTAGACCATCATGGAAATGGAAGTCACAGCCATGGTAAGATACCACCCACTGTGACAGCTCTCATCTAAAAGAAAAGACAGGGACTAATGAGCACTGGCCAGGATGCGGAAAAGCCTCACACGTGCTGGTGGAAGCCGTCTTCCAGAACAGCCCGGCACATCCCCACAGCGTGAGAGGCAGAGCCCCGCCCCGTGTGAGCCCGCAGTCCCACGAGCAGAAATACCCCCAAGAGGTGAACGTGGATGTCCACACAGTCACCTGCAAACAAAGGTCTATAGGAGCCAGAGAGCAGAGAAACCCAACTGGCCACCAACTGTCCAGGAATAAACCGAAGTGGGTAGCTTATCCGAATGGACTACTAGTCTGCTGTATGAAGGGATGCAGGACAGATTCACACTACAAGACAGACGGACATGAAAACATGATGGCGGAAGAAGCCAGACACAAGGACCACATACAGGAAGAAGCCATGCAAAGTACAGAAACAAAGTGGACAGGCGCCCGCCTAGGGCTGGGGGTGGGGAGCAGCGATGGGAGAACTGGGAATTGAGAACTGGAAAATAAGGGTTTTTTGGGGGGACTGATAAGATGCTCCGGAGTTGCTCCCGGCGAGGGGGCACCGCCCGTAAACACGCCAACACCGCTATGTCGTACAGTCAGCGTGACCGCAGCATACGGAACACAAATGAGAACTAAGAACGCCTTACGCGTAGAAGGTGGGCGACTCCAGTAAGTGGCAGAGTAAGAACCTCCGAAAATCCTTCCTTCGAGAGAAGCAAAAATGGTCAGAACTCGCGTTTTCAGAATACAGGAAACTGAAGATGTGTGGCAAGCCGGGTGTAGTACTGATGCGATGATTACTTAAGTCAAAACGAGGCTGTGCTGGGGGCACCAGGGTGCCTCAGTTGGGTAACCATCTGCCTTCTGATCGGGTCATGATCTTAGGGTCCTGATATCAAGCCCCACATCGGACTCCCTGCACAGCAGGGAGCCTGCTTCTCCCCCTGCCTCTGCCCTTCCCCCTGCTCATGCTTGCATTCTCTCCCTTGAGAAAATAAATAAAATCTTTCATAAAAGAAAAAAAAATGAGGCCACACTGGAATAGGACAGGCCCTCACTCCAATGTAACTAGAGTCCTCATAAGACGAGGAAGGACCACATGAGGCCCCAGAGACCCCAACACACAGGGGTGGGCACATGACAGCAGAGGCAGAGACTGAAGCCACATGGCCACAAACCAAGAAGGTGGAGGGTGGCCCACAGCAGCCAGATGCTGGAAGGGGCAGGAAGTACTCTCCGCTGTGGGCTGGGAGCGCACGCAGCCCTACCCACACTCGGATCTCAGACTTCCTACCCCCAGGGCCATGAGACATTTCTGCTGCTTCAAGCCACCTAGTTTGTGCTTTGTCACGGCAGCCACACGACACTCACAACAGACTTTATGGGAATTCGTTCAGAGAGGTCGTTAAAAAAAGTCAACGATATGCAGCAACACCTTGGGGAGGGAGGAAAATCTGATTTCCAGAGTTGCCACATTATATTATTTAAACCGTCCAGTTAACAACTAAAGTTTGTAAGACATGCAAAGAAATGAGAAAGGATGGCCAAACACAAGGAAAAAACCTCCATCAGAAACTGTCCTCGAGGAGGGCCAGGCATTGAACTCATTTGACAGAGACCGTAGGTCAACTATTAGAAATGGGTTCCGAGAACTAATGGGAACCATCTCTAAAGAACCAAGGGAAAGTAGGAGAACCATGTCTCAGCAACAGAAAATACTGATAATAAAGTTGTGCAAGAGAGGCAGATAGAAATTCTGGATTGGAGAAGCTCAATAAATGAAATGAAAAATTCACTAGAGGGATGCAACTGCAGATCCGACAGGGCAGAGGGGAAGACAGGTCAACAGAGATTGTCTAGTCCAGAGGACAGAAAGGAGAGTGAATGAGGAAGATGGACAGACCCTCAGAGACCTGTGGGACACCATCAAGCGCACCAACATCACCATCATCAGGGGCCCCAAAGGAGAAAGGCTCAGAACAAATATTTGAAGGAATCACCAAAATTTTCCAAAATTTGATTTTTAAAATCCCAGAACCCATGAGGCACCTGGGTGGCTCAGTC
Source organism: Mellivora capensis (assembly GCA_004024625.1). Taxonomy (NCBI): domain Eukaryota; kingdom Metazoa; phylum Chordata; class Mammalia; order Carnivora; family Mustelidae; genus Mellivora; species Mellivora capensis. The sequence continues at coordinate 78,091 of PISX010005746.1, read as the reverse complement.
AGTTAAGCATCTGACTGCAGGGTTTCAGCTGAAGTCATGATCTTGGAGTCGTAAGATCAAGCCCCATGTCAGGCTCCACACTCAATGCAGAGACTCCTTGGGATTCCTTCCCTCTCCCTCCCCCCGTCCCTCCCCACCCCTGTGTGCACATGCACATGCTCACACACTCTCTCTCAAATAAATAAATAAAATCTCCCCCAAAAAAACCAAGAATCCACAAAACTCCAACTAAGATAAACTCGGGAAGATTCACAACTAGACAGATCACAACTGCACTGTTCAAACCATCCAGAGACAAAGAGAAACCTGAAAGCACTGGGAGATCAGCAAGTGGGTAGCTGACTCCTCAGAAGCCACAGAGGCCACAAGGCAGTGGGATGGCACAAAGTGCCAGAGGACAGAACGGTCAACCCTATTCTACAGCCAGCAAAACTATCCTTCCAGAATGGAGAAGAAATTAAGACAACCCCAGAAGAGCAAAAACAACAAATTTACCTTGGCACCAGCAGCCCTTCCTTGCAAGAAACAAATCCACATGAAGAAAGAACAAGAACCAGAACTACACAGGTAAATATAAAAGGCAGCAGAAACTTACTCCTCACTTGTAACTGTTTTCCTGCTTGACTTAGAAGACAGCTGCGTTGGGCAAGCCCACAAATCCGCTTTGACCACATACCATTTACAGGGTTACGATCTGTAGGACAGTGCGGGAGCGTGGAGTGGAAGGGAGCTGTACAGCAGTGAGGTTTCCACACACACCTGAAATTACACTGGTACCATCCAAGCTGGACTGGTACACGTTAAGATGCAAACTGTGACTCCCAGGGCAATCCCTAAGAAAATACCAGAAATCATACAGGGACCAAAACAAAGGAATTTCAACAGTACACAAGAAAACACCTATTTGATGCAAAACAGGGCACTGTCGGAAGAACGGAGGAAAGACAGAAGTAATGAGGGAAAGATCATTTGGGAAGCACCAAGAAGTCTTCACTAAAATTTGTAAGTAAAAAATAAATAAATAAATAAATAAAATTTGTAAGTAAGAGGGAGTTTTCGCTATCAACCCCGTACTAGGTTTGTTCTTTTCCTGATGTTTGTTAAAGTAAGATAATATCCCAAGTCAGAACGTACACTCAGTAATGATTACCAAATGGTCATGTGCTGCTGAAGAATCTGAACTCTGACCACAGAAGCTAAAAGTCAGAACAAAAAAAAAAATTTTTTTTTCAAGTCAGACTCCATGTGGCACCTTTTAACTCACAGACACAGCATGCGCTCCTGATGGGTCCCCACCACCCGAAGAAGAGCCCCTCTGGAGAAGCTTCAGTTTTAAGGAAGCTTTGGCCCCAAGTATCGGCTTCCTGAATGAGGACATCCTTGTTTTAAAAAAAAAAAAACTGTTTAGGAAGGAAAGCAGGTCATGTCAGACTAGCTACCTGTCCTGTAATGGCCCACTCACCACGGAAAGAGCGGGCACACGGGGAGGAAGACTGGTTTTCTGTGGGAGTGAATGTCAAGTTTGCAGACAGGACCTCAACACTCTCATGAAAGAGACACACTGCGTGCCCACCCAGCCCCGACAGATGACGCAGACAAGGAGAGAGGCAGAGAGGCGGCTGGGCCCCAGACTGAAGGGCTGGAAGGATGGGTTTTGACTCAGATACTCTTGTGCTGATATCCGGTGTCTCACTTCCTCACCACGTGGTCAGGCAGGTGACTGCCTCCGAGCTTACCACTTATCACCAGTAAGATGGGGGTAAGGACGCCTGCCCCTAACCCTCGGTGCACCTCGATGACCACAATAACCCCTCAGAGGCCTCCCTCGCGGTGTGCCCTCCCAGCCCCAACCCTTCTAGCACCAACCTGCTCAACTGTGGGGTTTGGACCAAACCGGAAGCCCAGTCCAGAACAAGGCCTGGCCTGGACACGCCGCCCACGAGGCACTGGGAGGGAAGCCGCTCCCACGCCCGCAGGCTCAGACCCGCAGGCTGATTCCTCCTTGCCCCAGTGGTCCTTGTGGGGAAACGACACAACAGAGCTGAAAATAACTAGCTCCTAGAAATCACTCGTAATCCCTCAGCCTCCTTTCCAGATTCTGGTGTTCAACTTCAAAAAGTCTTTGTGCATCCATGGACTAAAATGTAGACCCAACTGCCCATAACAACAGGTGTTTGGGGCGCTGGGCTCCAGGCCGGCCGCAGACCAAGGCCTCACACACGGCAGGGATGAGGCTCAGGCCCCGCACCTCCGGACACCTTGCTACTGCCAGACAGCCTGGCAGGCGCCAGAGAAACAGGCATCACTCCCAAGCCAGCCACCAGCGCCCCGTGGGACTCCCAGTGCACACCTCTGCCTCTCCGCAGCGCACGAAGGGTACCAGTCAGTGAGCTGTCTCCAGCATCCCCTCGGCTCAGAAATGCTGTGATTCTCCAAGCCAGCTATCCACCAATGAGACACAACAAAACGTCCGACACACCGAGCCCTCCCAACACATGTCCGTCGGAGCGTGTGGGTGGCAGTCCTGCCAGGGGCACGCACGCAGAGATGGATAGCCCCCCGTGCTCTGACAGCAGCTATCAACCAGGCCAGTACTCACTCAGCACAGCCAGAATTTTGGGAAACCAAGAGGATTTGCCCAGTGAGCCACACCGGTACGCACACCTGCGCTTCACACTAAGCCAGCCTCAGCAAGCACCGAGGGCTGCAGGAGTCACAGGCCATGAGACGCTGCACAGCAGACGCAGGCCAGCCAGTCCCGGGAGCCGCCCCTCGGGACACACGCTGACTCACGCCCAGGACTTCATGGAGCTCGTGAGGGTGTCCCTAACTGCGCTCAGCCCTGCCACTGCCTGGAGTCCTCACCACTTGCACAGAGCCCCTCCCAGCATCAAGGGCTTTTCAAATCTCGATAGGTCATTCATCCCCCAGAGGCAGCCAGGAAGGTTCCCACTGTCCAAATTTGGTAGGAGGGTGCACTGGGACACGTTCTGATGGCCTCCAAGATCACGGTTCTACTACCACGCAGATCCACCACGACCGCCATCCTCGGCCGCCTGTTCACCAGAACACAGGAGGACAAGGGCCAGCAAGGGACGGCACAGTCTCGGGGGTCCAGCCTCCAAGCAGAGTGGGCATCACCTCAAAGAATAAGGAGAATCACCCCGTAACCAGCAGTCCCACTGCTAGGTCTTTCCCTGCAAGAACTGGAAGCAGGGCCATGAAGAGAGGTCGCTTGCACCACAAGTCCCACAGCCAGTCCCGCAGATGAACATAATGTGGTCCGTCTGCACCGTGGAATAGTTTCAGCCTTCAAAAGGAAGGAACCCTGGCACCGACCCCAACATGGATGATCCTCAGTGCCTGGTGAAAGAAGCCGGGCACCGAAGGACAAACACCGTAGGATCCCATTTATAGGAAGTCCCCAAACTTGTCAAAATCACAGACACAGAGAGTGGACAGCTGGGCCAGGGGCTTGGGGGGGGGGGGGTCAGTGTTTCATGGGGACAGAGTTTCAGTTTGGGAAGATGAGAAAGTTCTGGAGACAGACGGTGGTGACAGTTGCACACTAGTGTGAGTGTGCTTAATGCCACAAACTACACACCCGAAAATGGTTCGAACTGTGGGTCACAGATGTTTTACAGCTGAAAATCCACACAGACTGCTGGGCTCGTCGCCAGAGTCCAGGGTGAGGCCTCAGACCCTGAGTTTCTAACAAGCTCCCAGGGGCAGGGGCTGCTGGTCCAGGGGGCTACAGTTTGAGATCCAGCGAATAAGGAACAGCAGAGGAAGGAACTCAGAGCACCTTGCCTGGACCCATGGAAAATCTGACAAAAATCAGGCAGGTGTTCATAAATATTGCCACCATGCTTGAACTCATCATCAGAGAGGGCAGTAACCAATGGCATTCCAGATGACAACTCTTCCACCAAAATAACAGGAAATGGAACTAGCAGGGTCCCCGATTTTCAAAGGAATATTCCTCTTCAGGCTCACAAAACAGGTTTCTACATCTGATCCAGAACTGTCCTAAGCTACTCAGTTTTTCTGAAATTCAGCTGTTCTCAGGAAGCGGAAGTAACAGTGTTTTCGTCCTTATGGTGACCAGGCCTTAGAAGTAACAGCTCAGCAGGCAGATGGCCAGGGAGCACTGTGAACAACCCTCGGGTGGGTGGCGGACCCGTAACTCAGAGCTCAGACACACAGAAACTCTCACGGCCCCAGCTTTGCTACCGCTTGGAAGTAGCTTTCTCTTACCAAACTACTTCATGGACCATTATGACATTTTTTTAAAAAAGAAAACTATTCCAGAGGCACCCGGGTGGCTCAGTCAGTTAAGTATCCAACTCCTGATTTTGGATCCGGTCATGGTCTTGGGTCCTGGGATCAAGCCCCGCATCTGGATCCACTCTATGCAGAGTTTGCTTGGGATTCTCTCTGTCCCTCTGACCCCCGCACCGAGAAAAAAGAGAAGAGAAAGAACGCCGCTCCCCCTACAGCGTGCACACATCTGATTCCCCTTTGCACATACTCCCCACACGGACAGACCCACAACATATAGGGGATTTTTTACACACAAAGAATGTTTCCACCTGTGTACATGACCATATTTCTCTTCCAAATTTTCTGTAAAAGCAAAAACCTCCTAGGCTCTTAGCCACTCACATAACACAATCACCACGAACCCTGTTCTCCTTTCATCGAGCTCTGTTCTTGGGTACTTTATAAATTTACATTTGTTTTTGTTGTGAAATATTTCAAACGTACATAAAAGTACAGAAAATATCAGACTCTGTGTATCCACCACGGAGATTTCACAGAAGATAACATTGTGCCATGTGTTTTTCTGGAAAGATGGCAGCTACAGAAAACACATTACAGGGCACACCACCACTGCCATCTGCCAGCACCCACTGCCCCAGGGCCCGCAGGCAGCATCTGCAGGCAGGCCAGCATGCTTCCCACGTGTCCACACGAATCCGTAAAGCGCACATGAGTATTACATTTCACATATACAATAAACATAATCATTCCCTTTGTGTTTTCTCGTCCCGAAGAGAGCACGTGTGCACAAAGTGCACACATCAACTCTGCTCGGCTCTGTGCCTGGCAGGGTGGCTGCACCCAGACGGAGAAGAGGGGACACATAGGCTCCCCTCCGCTCCCCAAAGGTGACTGCCACATTTCAGCCCCACATGTGACTTTGGTCCATTGTTGCATAAGTGGCATCAGGCTATAAGTCTCCCCCCACCCGACTCTTCCTGCTTCCACTGGGCATGCTGTGTGAGGCCCGCCCGTGTCCCCTCATGCCGCAGTCACCGCTACAGACCCCACCATGGGCTCAGGCTGCAGTCTAGCTCCTCGTTCCGCTGCTGGACACCTGGCTAACTCCCGGGTTTCCCTCGGACGCGTGGCGCTGCCAGGAGCGCCTGGCACACGCCGGGTGGTGGGCACATACACTCCCTTCTGCTGGGTACGGTCCTTACGGTGAGGTCCCCAGGTCCCTGGAGTTCACAGGTCCAGCTTGGCCAGTACTTCCAAGCTTCCTGAGCAACTGAGCCACATCACACTCCATCAGCAAGAGGCCCGGCTGCCTCACACCCAGGCATCTCACTGCTTCCTCCTCACCATTCCAGTAGGGCCTACACTTCTCCACCACGGCTGCCAGCAAATCATCTTTCATCTTGATTTTTTACCTAACAACCACTCTCCTGTCTTCCTAAGAACCTGGAGTGATTGCACAAGATCTCAGGTATGCAACTAAAAATCAGGGAGCCAGTCTCCCACTAACTGTTCCCAGCTACTGAAAATGCGTGAAGAACAGCCTCATTCACAAAACGTTCTGCTCTATTTTTTATTCTATCTTTAGCATCAATTCCTAGAGAATGCTACATTTTTTTCCTGCTAATGGACACTTCCCTGGATGGCTTTTATACACACCCATGTTGAGTAAGACTTTTTTCAGAAACCCTCTTCTGGGGGCACCTGCGTGGCTCAGTCATTAAGTGTCTGCCTTCACCTCAAATCATGATCCCAGGGTCCTGCGATCAAGCCCCACATCAGGCTCCCTGCTCAGCGGGGAGCCTGCTTCTCCCTCTCCCACTCCCCCTGCTTGTGCTCCCTCTCTTGCTGTGTCTCTCTGTCAAATGAATAAATAAAATCTTAAAAAACAAACAAACAAACAAAAACAGGAAAAGAAACCCTCTTCTGAGCATTGGTGCAGTGACCTCAGCAATCCGAGATGTACAATAGTAGCATTAAAAAGAGAAAACCAGGGGCGCCTGGGTGGCTCAGTGGGTTAAAGCCTCTGCCTTCTGCTCAGGTCATGATCTCAGGGTCCTGGGATCGAGCCCCACATCGGTCTCTCTACTCAGCGGGGAGCCTGCTTCCCTTCCTCTCTCTCTACCTGCCTCTCTGCCTGCTTGTGATCTCTGTCTGTCAAATGAACAAATAAAATCTTTAAAAAAAAAAAAAAAAAGAGAGAGAGAAAACCAGGGTGCCTGGGTGGCTCCATCAGTTAAGGTCTGACTCTGCTTCAGCTCAGGTCACGATCCCGGGGGTCCTGGGATCGAGGCCCATGTTGGGCTCCCTGCTCAGTGCAGAGTCTGCTTAAGATTCTCTCTCTCTTCCTCTGCCCCCACTTACACATGTGCATGCTCTCTCTCTCTCAAAGAAAAAAAAAGAGAGAGAGAAAGTCTGAGGAAACTGAAATGTTAGCTTCCCACCTGTGATCAGAATGGCAATCCCGGAGCGGAATAGATCCTCGTGCAAGGTTTCCTCACACCCGCCCTTCCAGCCCCCCACAAGTGTCCCTTTCTCTCTTCTCAACCAGCAGACACTCCAGTCCTGCCGCCCCTCCGCTCGCCTCTCTCTAGCCACAGTAGGCACCTGCCCCTTGGAGTCTGCATGCTGTCGCTCGCATGCGGGGGCCGCCCCCTCCCCGGCCACCCGCAGGCCGGCTCCTTCACCTCCTTTGAGTCCTGGCACCAACACCACTTTCCCATGACGTGTACTCGGAGACAACTGCAACTTGTCCCCTCTCCCCGCTCCACATGCAAACACAGGTCCTGGCTCAGTGCGTCTGGAAACCGTCCACCTCCCCCGACAACACCATCCTCTCCAGAAAAATAGGCCTGCCCCCTCAACCCACACGTGGTGTCCCGGTGATCAAGAATGGCTTGCAGTGCACAGTAAGTGCACAGGAATCATTTGCTGCCTCAATGAAAGTCCTCAAAGTCCAGTGAGCAAGAAAGCCACATACAGAAATGGAGGCCCGCTCCGCTCTCGTGGGCAGGGAAGCAGCCTCCTGCCTGCTCGTCCGCACCAAATCTCATTGAGGTCCCCCCGGTGACAGGAACCCTGCTTCAGTGAGGTGAGCCACCGTGGTGAGCCCCGAGCAGGGACCCCTCACACTGGCAGCACCTCCCCACCCCCGCCACGGCCTCCCAGCCAATGCGCGGCCATCGCCACTGTTCCCCAGAGTAACTAAGGCAAAAACGCTGGTTGTACGAAGCCGTAACGCGCCATACAGATAGTGAACCTGCACAGCAAGAGAAGAAAGGTTTTCATCTTCCTGCAATGGTTCAAGTGTTTTTACCTTGAAGCAAAGTAAAAATAAACAATCTCTTCAGGTCCTTCCAAGTCCTCGGGTACTTCTTAGCCGAGAATTTCGGAATTGAATCCTCTCCAAAGCTCAGTTCAAACACTCCTGTAACAGCAAAGCGTATTCCAAAGCTCCGTGAAGAGGCTCGTGATCCTCTCCTACTCTCCGGGCTGAATCTCCTCGCCGAGCCTCCACATCTCACCCACAGGCTTCTCCCACCCCTGAACATTCACCACGTCCCCACCCCAGCTCAGGGAGCTCGGGTTCCCCGACGCTGCCAAGCCGGGGGGG
>PISX010005746.1:0-70097 GCA_004024625.1 Mellivora capensis | reverse complement strand
TCCATTTTGAGAGTGCTAAAACTGCAAACTCTGACCAGAAAATACAGAACCAGATCTTCCTGACCTGAAGTGAGGCAAAGCCTTCTTAGCAGTTGACACCAAAAGCACAAACAACAAAAGCACAAGAGATCAACTAGGGGGCACCTGGGGGGCTCAGTGGGTTAAGCCTCTGCCTTCGGCTCAGGTCATGATCTCAGGGCCCTGGGATCGAGCTCCGCTCCACACATCGGGCTCTCTGCTCTGCCAGGAGCCTGCTTCCCCCTCTCTGTCTCCACCTGCCTCTCTGCCTACTTGTGATCTCTGTCTGTCAAATAAATAAATAAAATCTTAAAAAAAAAAAGAGAGATCAACTGGATTTCATCAAAATTAAAGGCTGTCCTGCTGCTAGACACCATGAAGAAAGCTAAAAGACAACGCACAGAATGGGGGGAAACACGGAGGAATCGCAAATCTGATAAGGGGTGTGTGTCTAGAATATACAAAGAAATTCTTAAAACTCGTGGGGTTTTTTTAGTAAGACAAACTACCCAAAAAAATAAAATAAATGAACTAAAAAGTAAAAAGACAAACTACCTAATTTTAGAAATGGATGAACGATTTGAATACACATTTCCCCAAAAAATACACGAAAGGCCAATACGCACATGAAAAGACACCCAACCACAATGGGATTCCATCTCACACCCACTGGGATGGCGATAATCAAAAAGACAGGCATAAAAAAGAAAAACAAACAAGAGGCACTAACAAGTGTTGGTGAGGACATGGAGAAACTGGAGCCCACGTGCTTGCCACAGTCCAGCAATCCCTCCAAGGGTCAGAGAGAGGTTGCCATTGGACCCGGTCATTCCACTGCCATGAATGAAAACTGTGTCCGCACAAACAAGGGAGCATGGACGTGCACAGCAGCACTATTCACAACAGCCAAAACGTGGCAACAGCCCACATGTCCACCGACTGATGAACAGGTAAGGTACAGTCTCAATACGATGGGACGCTACGCAGCCACACAGCGTGACGGCGCACCAGTCCGTGCTACCCCGCGGATAACCCTGACCCTCAGTGAAGGAAGCCAGGCACCAAGGCACACATAACACAGGCATCTGCCTGTGCCCCAGAAGAGGCAAATCCGTAGGGGCAGAAAGATCAACAGCACCTAGACCAGGAGGAGAGGGACTGGGGAATGAAGACTGACCATGAAGGCTTTGGGGTTCCTCCCGGGGGAGACGAGAAGGCCTGAAGACTGAGGACAGCGACGGCTGCACACTTCCATGAATACACTGAAACCACCAAATTGGAGACTTCAAATGGGAGAATTACGTGTGTGTGTGACTGAGACCTCAGTGAGGCTGTCACATGTGTTACGAATTCCCGCTCTTCTCATGAGCTTGTGGATACAAACTGCTTCTCGCCGCCAGCGCCGTGCCTGGAACACAGTGGCCTGCGACCTTGAACGAAGGTGTCTACCAAGACAGGGAAAGTCATCCACCTGTGAAACCCTCCGGTTGATCCAGGCTCAAGAAGAAAAGTCTAGCTGGTGACTCGGCCACAGAAACTCGCAGTGTCCCATGGGTCCCTGTCGCCCCTGTGACCAGGCAGCTACAAGTCAGAACTAGAAGCAGCCACTGAATGCCTGAAGCAAACAGAGTTGCCCTTAATAATATGTGTCTCCCCACTCCCCTAACTCTTCCCTCGAATTCAAAGACAGGCATGAAGCCGGCCATCCGGACAGCCACGTGCAGTACCCACCACCATTCAAACCAGGGCCATTCCCAATGTACATATTTCTTTGTGTCTGGAACCCTACTGAATGCTTCACATAACGTCTCCTTAGCCCAGAGAACCCCGTAAGCAGGTGCTTGGTCCCACTTTACAGATGTGAAAATGAGGCTCAGCTGGCAGCAGGGCCAGCCCAAGGTCACAGAGCTGGCCAGCTGAGTCTCTCGGAGCCAGAACCCGCACCAGGCTACCTGATGATGTCCAATCCTGTGCTTGCTCCCTAACTCACGGGGAGTGGAGCAGGGACAGGCACACCCCATGCCCGGAGCCGGAGCTCAGATGGTCTCAGCACACATCACTGGCTCCTATGTGACTGTGAACCAACAGCTCACCTCCCTTACCTCGCTCAGTTTTCTCGTCCCTAAGATGGGGACCATACCATCGACATCACTGTCCGGTTGCAAGAATTTTTTCTTAAGAAGGTATGTGAAAGCAGCTAGCACGGTGCCTGGTGCTCCAGCTTTTCTTTTCCAAAGGACCTACAGACCACATGGAACTTTCAGATCAAACCCCAGACCAAGCGAATTGCAGGCCTGGTGTGCTCGTGGCTGCCAGCACGGGGCTCTGCACCGTGACAGCGACAACACCTGAAGTTCTGTGCTAATCACAAACAGATCACAGATGGCCCCGGGGATCTCGGGACACAGGAGAGCCACTCACACACAAGTAGGACATTCTCAGCTGTGAGGGCTACCCCTTTCCAAGGGAGACACAAGAGACCAAACCACAGAAGGGAAAAAAAATCACGGGTCTGTTTCCTGAAGACATCACAAAACTGAAGCTGAGTGCCAAAAACAGTCACCTCTCAGATGACTTCCTCTGACTCAAACTGGAGCAGGAGGAACCAGCACAGGGGCCGCCCGATCTCTGCTTCTCCATGAAGCTCACCAAACCTGCTTCTGAAAGGGCCCCATTCAAGTTGGGTTTATTCCTCAAAAAACCTCTTCAGTCTCTCACTTTTGGAATGTTTACATGTGGGGAGGCCCAGAGATTTTTTCCAGCGTTTAAAAGGAATACTGTTTTAGCTAATTTGGGGAATCTTAGAATAACTTACAAAGGAGGAGTTCAAAAATTCCAAAAAGAATCATGCTCTCTCTCTTTAAATTCAATCTGGTTTTGGTTTTTATTCTTTCTTTAAACCCTCACCCCAGGTCTGGTTGGTTCAGCCTGAAAGTGACTCAGGTTTTCTAGGATCTCTTGCCATGGAAGTGAAAATATTCCAAAACATCCCACAGGCCTAAGTGCGTCTCTATCCCAGCAAAGGCTAAAAAGCCTGCATTCACAACCAAATGAGGCTCCACTAATAAAATTCCAAGCAGTCACTCCTATTATAAGCCAAGTGTGATACAATTAAATCCATCTAAACAAACCTCAACTGGTCTATGGGAGGAATCACAAAAAGTAAGACAAGGTCCTTGCCAGCCAGCTGCCTGTGGGGTCAACAACCAGGAATGCCATTCATCAGCCGGAGAAAGGAATGCCCCAGAAACTGGCATGAACAAACTAGGAACTGGGAAGAATGTCACAGTGAGAGAAGTATGTAGTCAGTCTTGCCCGCACAGCCAAATGTGCGCTGAACGTGAAGACCCAGTTTTCCGTGCAGAGAAGGCTGGACTGCGCTCTGCTGTTTGCAGCCTCAATACTCCAGAATCTGTTAGCTCAGCCCCAAGACTCCAGAATCTGTTCGCTCAGCCCCAAGACTCCAAAATCCGTTCGCTTAGCCCCAAGACTCCAAAATCCGTTCGCTCAGCCCCAAGGCTCCAGAATCCGTTCGCTCGGATCATCTGAGTGTCTTCATGAGAGGAGGGAACTCAGCCGTGATCTGCGAAATTTGTTTTTGAGTGCTGTCACATCCCGCTCAGCAGGAAGAAACACACTCTGTTCGACATCGACCCCCAGCTCCCCAGAGTGAACTGGGGCTCCGATAGCGACGTGCAGAGCCCAGGCCCACATGCAAACCATGCGGGTCATGGTTCTCCCGCAAAACCATCGCTGCCCATATGCACACCTCCTGCGGTTATCCCGCCACACAATCTAATGTGCACCCCCTTCCTGAAGAGAGAAAGGCGAAATCCCACAATGAATGGTCCTCCATGGTATTTTGAGAACGGTCACACAGAACAATCTCGCTGTGCATAAAAGGTTCCAGAGGGGAAGTTCACGGCTGGGAAGGCTGCTTAAGTGAACCCTGGGGGAGGCTCGTGAAAGGCAGGATCACGACACAAGCCCGCGGGAGACTGGAGCAAGGAGGTGACATCTGCCGCTTCTGAACCAGAGCCACACGCTCAGCTGCGTGTGAATCCCACTCTCAGGTCCCAGGCCAGCAACAGAACTGCTGCCGCCTCAGTTTCCCCATCCGTAAAGTGGGGGTGTGATGAACAGCTGACTTCACAGGGTGCCTGTGAGGGGCACGGCATCTCCTCTGTGAGACCCCCCACTAGAGCATCTGACACAGAGGAAGCCGTGTGCAAGGCCTCCTCAGCAACACGACCCGTCCTCTGCTCCGTGAAGACTGCCCTCCGTGGAAGCCCCTTCCGCCAGGAGGGAGAAGACGGGATACTGTCTACCCGTGACCAGGTCCATCTTGGGAAACATGCCACTTCCACAGGTCACAGCTGATCTCTAAACTCTGCAAGGACTCCAAGAGACTCCCGACTTCACTGTCTGTCGTGAGAAGGAAGGTCTGTGGCACACGAGACTCCCCGAGATACAGAACTGCACCTACAAGCCTTCCTCATAAGAGCAGCAAATGCAACCTTCAATCTCCCACTGGTGCGAAAACCCAGCAGTGAGGGATGTTTCTCAGGAGCTGGGAGGTGACCTTACTGTCCTCAAGACAATTAACAGTGCTAAATCACAGACTATCGCCAGATTCCTTTACGGTAGATGGCCTTGGCCAAGGACATCCTGGGAACTGCGGGTGAGGTCCCCAGACAGCTCTCCGGCTGCAACACAGGCCAGCAGCCCTCAGGTCTAGGCTGCTGCTTTTCTTTTCCCAGGACCCGCTGAAACTGCTGAACTCACCATCGCTGGTAGCATCCAGACACAGACATCAGAAACAGTGGAAGCCGGGGCGGGGGAGGGGGGGTGCCCTCCTGCTGATTCAGGGCAGGATTCTCCATTGATTCTGACATTGACACAATCACACATGTATTTCACTACAAATACATTTCCAATATTAACTAGAGAGTAGAACCCAAGAGAGTTCAAAATGCCTACAAAACCACATTAAAACAAGACCCCCTGCACCCAGCTCTACTGGGCCCGTCGCATCGTCAGCAAGTGCGCCTGGCGGCTTGGGATCAAAGGTTTCCCTGTGAAACAGGGAACAGATAACACCACACGGGTGTGACATGGCTACGGGCCGTGTAACAAAACCGTATCTCCAACACACACCCAGGTGGACCAGTAAACGACCAGCAATACCTGAACCCCACCCCCGCCCTGTATGCCTTGGAGGTCAAAGCCCCCTCTCTCCTACCAGAGCAACCACTGCCAACTTTTCACGGCATTTTGCTTGCTCTGCCTTCATAGTTTTACCACGCAAGGAAGCATCCTACGCGACAGGGTCAACCCTGCATGTTTTTTAACTTGACAGAAACCCGGGTCACCAATGTGTGTGTGTTCTCTGGCTTCTCTGGAGCCCCTCAGCAGAGGGCAGGGGGACTCAGTTCTGACATTTGCAAAGGGCCCCAAAGAGGTCCCCCAAGGGCCTCTCCCCATTCTCAAAACCGGGCCAACCGAGTTCACAGAGACTCTGATTCGGCTGCAGAGCGGGTAACGGCGTCACCCGTGAGGTGGCGAACTAGCTTCGTGGGAGACAGACCGCTGACCAAGCTGGAGGGCAAGTTTTACCCCTGGTTCGATTCAAAGAACCATTTTCTGGAAAACACGGCAAGAGTAGTCTTGAACACAAACTGCAGGACATCAGCATTTCAGCAGCACCAACAAACAGCCTGATTCCGGGCACGCAGGATTTCAACAGGCGGTGATGAAAGCTGTTTTTTGCAGCATAAAAAGAATGTTCAGTGGAAAGGCCAGGCTATAAGGGGTACATACACTATGAGGACAGCCACGTAAAAAACATATGCACAGGAGAAAGGAAATAAAGTTGACCCTCAAGCAACATGGGGGTGGTGAGGGGCATAACCCCACCCCTAGCACTGCTGAAAATCTACATGTAACTTCCGACTCCCCAAAAACTTAACCACGCACAGCCCACTGTTGGCTGCAAGCCTCACCAGTAGCAAAAGGTCAATTAAAACATATTTTGTATACATAGGATATACCCTAACCTCACAATAAAATAAATCGGAGAAAAGAAACGTTAAGAAAATCAGAAAGGAAACCCGTTTCCGGCCCCGCACTGTATTTACCGCATCCAGCTGACAGCCGTGCTACTCACGAGTCAAGGGCACGCCGAAATGCGGCGGTTGTGTTGAACTGGCGGAATTATGGGCGAGTTCTCCGCTTACCAAAAGTTTATGCTGGCAGTTATGTTCTTGTACAACAAACATTCTCCTCCAAGTGCCAATTCTCATTCAGCAACGCAATTTTACTGGTTTGATCACAACTCACTGGTAAGACTTGTGGTGAGCAAACTTTACCAGCACAAATCAGGTATGAAAGATTCTCGGGAGACCCACATAAACCGACTTCTAACCCGCAAGTCTCTCCAGTCTGTACCAAGCTTCCCTGGAATTAATCCAGCATCACATAATTTCCCTTCGCCTCTGCTGAGCACACGACCTCCCAACGGGTCAGAAGTCCTCGAAAACCCCACCAAACACCACTCCACAGGCAGAAACAGCCGGTGGGCGCCCCTCCAGCTACCCAGCCAACAGAAAATGTCAAGTGTGGCATCAGAGTCTCCCGTAGGCCAAATGACAGACAGGACATGCATCTCAGCCATTCTGAGGCCCCTGGGCTACAGGGTATTTCAATCCTGACTGTTTCAACAAAGAGCTTCTACCCCTGAAGTCTGGTTATGGTTTTTGAGTGATTCTATAATAAAAACACAGAGAGAGCGAAAACATGGCAGCTCCTCAGAGGGCAACAGGATCAAGAGTCACGCTCTCCACATACTCTGGGGGCCAGGCGTCCCCCTGCGCCCCCGGCCAGCCCCACTTCACACCCAGGCCACCCCTCCAGTCTCTCCCCAGCAAGCAGGACGAGCAACCATCTTTTTTTTTTTTAAGATTTTATTTATTATTTTGACAGACAAATCAGAAGTAGGCAGAGAGGCAGGCAGAGAGAGAGAGGAGGAAGCAGGTTCCCTGCTGAGCAGAGAGCCCGATGTGGGGCTCGATCCCAGGACCCTGGGATCATGACCTGAGCTGAAAGCAGAGGCTTTAACCCACTAAGCCACCCAGGCGCCCCCAAACATCTCTTTTTGTGTTGCCTGTTTCTTAGGAAGGAAAAAATACCAAAACAGAATTCCCCTGCCCGGAACACATCACTTTCTTGCTAACCACAAATTCTGGCAAATCTGTTCTACATAATACTGATTCCGTTAGTTCCTCTTTCTCCAAATTGACACATTTTACCTTGCAAATCATGTATGTCTGTAGGAGAGAGTTTAAAGGCCAGCAAAGCAAACTTCAATCATATTTCCACGCTACCGTTATCAAATGAAAATGAGATACTATCCTTAAAAAAACTTCTGATAAAAATTCTTTTCAAACGTCTCAGCCTTTTCTACAGAGCAGATCTTACTTAAGATCCTGGGAGGTGAAGAAAAATAATAGTTTCTGCCTACTGGGAGCTTACAATCAAAATGTGTGTAGTGATGGCAAGGAGGATGGACAGGAAGAGTTTTTTTCCGGAATGCAAACAGCACACTGAGGTATAATTTAACCCATATGCATACATGTTATGTGACAGCTCAGTGAATTCTGACAAATGCACACCCAGAGAAGAAGCAGGCGAGGTGTGGTGGCGGGGCCAAGAGAGCAAGGAAATCGCCCAGGCATGCAGAGAAGGTGGGTGCCCATGTGCAGGAGCTCGGATGATGAGCAGAGCTCAGCCGTGACCCCAGAGAAAACCAGGAGACAAATGGCTGGAAGCTTCCTAACCAGATGGAATGTATGGAATGCCATCAAGTGAGCCACTCCAACAGAAGTGAAGCTGGTTCCCCCGTGTTCTCAAGACAAATTTAGGTCCATCGGATTGCAGAAAGCTGGGCCGCGATACGCAGCAGTCGTGTGTGTGTTTGTGTGTGTGTGTGTGTGTGTGTTTTATCAGGGCAATCTCAAAAACTCCAATTACACAGTCACACACCTCTCACATTCATTCCTTGCCATTCTGACTGTGTCCCAAGTGCTGAGCTTTAGAACCTCCCAACAGGCCCTGAAATTAAATCTCATCCTGTGCAGAGAACAGGATGTTCCCATCGGACATTAGGATAGTAACAATTTTAACACAAAATCCCCAAAGGGCGTGTGTTCAAAATGAAAAAATGGACGCGACCAATCAGTAAGGGAAAAGACACACTCCTGAGAAAATGGGCAGGAGACAGGAACGGTGAGTTCAGAGAGCCCGCACAAGATGAAACTGTGACAAGAAACCAAACCCCAATAATACTGGAGGAAATGAGGTCCAAACAGAAATGAAACACTTTCTGATTGTAAGTCTAAAGGGAGTTTGTAAGAATAGTAGGTAGCGTCCAGGAGGTTATGAGGAAGTGATGTTCTTAACATGGCACACTACGGTCACAGGGGCAAACTGGCAGGACCCGCCGAGAGGATAAGGGGTGGGTGACTGCTAAGATGAAAGATGTGCACACCCCACAAACCACGGATGCCACGCCCACTGCTCGTGGGAGGCATAATAATGCCCCCCGCCCCCGCAAAGCGGTCCACAGTCTCAGCCCTGGAAACGGAATCTGTCGTTTCCACGGTAAAGGGGAACTGAGGTAGCAGCAGATGGAATGCAGGTGGCCAGCCAGCAGCCCTTAAAATAAGCCATAGAGTGTGGATTATCCAGGTGGGCCCAATGTCATCCAGGGGTCCTCAAAAGTGGAAGAAGTAAATAAGAAAAGGGAAACCAGAGAAATGACAGCCTAAGAAAGACATGATCCATGGTTACTGGAGAAAGGGGACCAGCAGCGAAGGAATCTGGGAGGCGTGTGCAAGCTAGAAAGGCCAGAAAATGGATTTTCCCCTGGGGCCTCCAGGAGAACGCAGCCCTGCCCACACCTGATACTAGCCCCAGGAAACCTACTCTGGTTAAGCCACCACATTCATAGTAATCTGTTACAGCAGTGGCAGAAAACTAATACACTGACTTAGGGGAACGCGGGCACACGTGCTTGAGGAGATCCACGTTTCCTAAGTCCACATACGTATAAAACATAAAA
Organism: Mellivora capensis; assembly: GCA_004024625.1. Classification (NCBI taxonomy): domain Eukaryota; kingdom Metazoa; phylum Chordata; class Mammalia; order Carnivora; family Mustelidae; genus Mellivora; species Mellivora capensis. The sequence goes on along the minus strand of PISX010005746.1, from coordinate 60,961 downwards.
ACAGGAGAGAATCCATCCCAAACCAGTAACATCCCCTCTTGTAAAAAGACAGTGATGGCAGTCAGTATGAGATTTTCACTTAATGGATATTGTTCTACTTTTTTTTTTTTTTTAAGAAAACCCATTTGTCCACATTGCTGAATTGAAAGTTACATTTTTAGGGAGTTACCATTAGCAGACTGAGCTTCAAAGCACTAGAATATAAGACTATTTAATGCCGAAAACCAGGGAACACCATTTTCTCTGACAATCCCAAAGGCGCTACAAAGACCTAGACCCCACAGTCCCTACAATCAATATCACGAGCGGGTTCTGCCTATGTGGACGGAATACCAGAGAGAAACTCCATTCTACACTCGTAAGCACAAACCCTTCAACAAATCAAAATCAGCCTCAGTTATGGTGTGAGATAGACATTTATGGTCTTTTCAGCCTCAAACCCTAGGTTTTCTGACTCCACCCCCTGCCCCAGCCATGACTCCTACCTGGACATGCCTCTTTAATACTTGCCCACTTTGGCCAAGTCACTTGCTTCTGAGTTTTATTTACCCCAGTGTAAAAAAGGTTTGTTCTGGGGCACCTGGGTGGCTCAGTCAGTTAAGTGTCTGCCTTCAGCTCAGGTCATGATCCCGAGTCCTTGGATTGAGCCCCACAGCCAGCTCCCTGCTCCATGGGGAGTCTGCTTCTCCCTCTGCCCCTCACCCAGCTGATTCTCTCTCTCCCTCAAATGACTAAAATCTTTAAAAAAAAGAAAGAAAGAAAGAAAAGGAAAGGTTTGTTCCACAACTTCACCTGCCTGATAAGGACAAAGGGTTTTAAATGGAATGAAATGACAGGGTGTACCCCAACACCTGGCTATAGGACAGCACTCTGTAAACAGGTGCTACACTGTCTGCAGGGTAAGCATGCCTAATAAAATCACCATAGCCCCAAAGAAAGCCAACTACCACGGTTATTCCCCCCGCGTCACAAGGAGCGCAAGCTTGAGAGCTCGTGCCATCCACCAATGGCAGCCAATGGCTGAGTCCCATGGGACACGTCCGCCACAGCACCCATGCCTACAAAGAGACCCCCGAGGCCCCACCACATCCAGCAACTGGGAACTATTTCATAATCTCAGTGTTAATAAGCCAATGACAGCCTCCCATTCCCAAGAGTGACCAGCCAAGGGGCCCAGGCTGGGGCCCTGGGACAGGTGAGGTGGACTGCTCACGCCAGGCTCAAAGGTGTGACCTAGAGAACACAGTGTTCTAAACAACAGCAAGAGCCATCACATGCTTCCCCTTACACGGCTACAAATGAAATGAAAAATAACTAAAAACCAATTCTGGAGGTGGGGGACTTCATTCCCAACGCAGACTCACCCACAAGCTTTTACATCAATGGGCCCAGTCCAATGCCCACCAGCAACCCCAGCAGCTTCCCAGCCACTCCCCTGCCTTCTCTCCCTAATGAATAAACACTCTGGGAGCCTTCCAGGGGACACCTCGCCAGACCCTCTCCCCAGGCGGAGTCCCTCAGCCTCGTGCCCCATAGCAACCCGCTCCAAGCAGCAGCAGTAGCAACTCCAACCAACACCATCCCTGCAACTGTTCTCCAGTTAGAGGACTAGAGCAGAGAACTTTTCAACAGGGAGCATCCTAGAAAAGCCAAGCCTCGCTCACGCTTTTCCGAGCTGACGCTGATCCCCTGGGGCAGAAGCGCTGAGCGCGAAGTATGTCCGGGCTGCGGATAGAACTCACAAGTCCTGGCCGGCGCGATTTCTTGTCCGAGCCCCGCCAAGTCCCGGGGCTGCGCCCCACGCGGCCGGCCAGGGCGGCACCGCGGGGAGCGGAGTGGGGGGACTGAGGGACTGGGGGACGGGCCTCCGCTCCGAGAGGCTTGCACAGGGAGGCGCGGCCGGGACAAACCTGAGCAGGTGCTCGGGTCCCCGGGCCCGCGGCGCGCTCCGCAGCGTGGCAGGGGCTCGCGGGGCGCCAGAGCGCAGCGAAGGAGCCGAGGGCCGCGGGGTCACAGGGTGGGGGGCCAGGGCCGGGCGCGATAGCAAGGGGACCGCCAGCCGTACCTGCCGCCGGCGGGTCCGCCTCCTCGTCAGCCTCCGCCTCAGCTGCCGCCGCGACTGGCGCCGCGCCTGCCTCACCGGGCAGCCGGTCCATCACGCCGCCAGTCATGTGAGCGAGCGCCACGTGACTTCCTCCTCGCCCGCCTGCCCGCTTAGCCACGCCCACCTCCGCACGCCCCGCCCGGACCCAGCCCAGTCTCGCCCTCGCCACGCCCCTTGTCCGGCCTCGCCACGCCCGCCCCGGGCCTGCCACGCCCCTTGCCCGACTTCACCACGCCCATCCCAGGGCTGCCACGCCCCTAGTCCGGCCCCTCAACGCCCCGCCACGCCACGCCCCGGCCACGCGGCCACCCAGAGGGCTGGCCTGCGCTCCCGCCCGCGCTCTCGCTTCCCGCCGCGAGCTCGCAGCCGGCGCCGCTCGCCCACTCGTTCAGCAGCCGGTCGTCACACTCGCCCCCTTGTTCGCTTACTTGGACTTCCGCGTGGGCCGCTCCCCACCCCCGCACCCCGCCCCGCGCGTCCCTCAATCACCCGGCAGCCCTCAGCCCTTCCCCTAGGCGCCCTTCCCGCCCCTCATGCACCCATCCCCCACCCACTCATTTGTTCCCCCACTCGCATTCTTGCGTTCATCCACCCTCCCAGCCCGGCTCACTCATTCACTCACCCCCTCCCTGGCTCGCTCCTTCACTCATTCGTCTACCCCCCTTACTCACTCAAGCACACACTCATTCACTCCCTCGGCTCGCTCGCTCACTCATTCATCCGTCCCCCCGCCTTGCTCACTCACTCACCCACACACTCACTCGCTCATTCATCCCGTCTCTGACTCGCTCACTCACTCACTCATTCATCCGTCCACTCACTTGCTCACCTGCTCTCTTGCACACCCACCTTACCGTTCACACCCCCCACACACTACCCCTCCCTGACCCCGAGGGCAGGCTGCCCAGTGCTGGGATCCCAGGACACCTGAGTCCATTACATACTTCCCCCTGCCCCATCTGGAGGACAGGACAGCAGAGGAACTGTCCTGACTGTTGGAAAGTCATGCTGTGGGGGCTCAGGGAAGGGATGAGGGGACCCCTGGATGAGGCAGAGGGGATGAGTTAAGCAGGAGGAGAAGGCAGCGGCCTCCAGCAGGCACAAAGGCCCTGAGGCATCATCAAGCAGCTGCAGGCACTGTGGTCCTCCTGGAGCTAAAAGTGTGGGTGCAGAAATGGCAGAAGAGGAAGCTGGAGCCCCAGGAAGGGCTCCATCCAGGAGGGCCTCCTTTCCAAAGCAAGGAGCTGGGGCCTCCTGATTCTGATGCCTACCAAAGCCCCCTGGGAGCTGGTTACAGCGATCAACAGTCCAGCCCTAACCCATCTGGGTCCTTCCCCAGGAAGTCCCTTCTCCTTGCTACAGCTACAGGACCCTGCTCTGGTTACACATCACCACATCTAGGATGTCCCTGAGAGCTGACACAGTCAGAGACACTGTCTCCCACCATAACCTAACAAGTGCTGGCCCCTGCTACACATGGGCTTCCCCAAGTCCGGGGTGGGGGGGGATACAGAAGGATCCTGTGATACACAGCCCCCCTCTGATGCTGCTTCCTTCCGCCACTCTGGCCTTGCTTTCAGCTGCTCTTGCATCAACTGATGAGCTCAGCACTTTCCCTGACTCCACATCTCTCCACCCCCCCAACACACACACACACACACACACACACACACGCTCTCTCTCTCTCTCTCTCTGTTAACGTCCCTGTATTAGTCAGCATGTATCTCTGTCCCTCACTAGATGATAGTCTTTAGTAAATGTCTAAGAGTTCTCTGCATTTTCCAAGCTGTAAAGCATTATATGATACACAGATAGACATTATTCAAGAATGATAGCATAAATGTATTATTTTAACACCCCTGACACAGACCCACACAGCCTCTAGCTCAGCGGTTCTGGGGTTCTGGATCTTTGCTGTGCTTTCCAATCATCTGGGGAGAGTTCAAATATACTCAGCCCCCAGAAATTCTGATTTGATTCATCTGGGGTGTGGAAGACCACTGCTCTACATTGAAAATTTTATTCCTGCAAACATTGCCTGGGCATTTCCTAGGTACTGGATTTTGTGGGGTGGGGCAGGAGGGTAGGGAGCTGAAGGGTACAGCAGGATTCTCACGGCAGAGCGAAGCAGCTGTTAGGGCTGGAAACGTATGTGTTGTGGGAGGAAAGGGGGACACACTGTGGGTTCTGACATGACCCGTTCTGAATGCCAGAAAAGGGAACTCGGTCCTCACAGGTGGTGGGCTCCATTGTCAGGTATCTCCAATGGTTAGAAAGTCCTCGGAAATGTGCACTGAACTATGTCTGCCTGCAACTTCTTAAGATCCTCACCAGGAAGACTAATCCTTACACTATTTCTTTCATTCGGGGAACAGCAAATAGAAAATCAGAATTTATGGCTTTTTTAAAGATTTTATTTATTTATTTGACAGAGATCACAAGTAGGCAGAGAGGCAGGCAGAGAGAGAGGAGGAAGCAGTCTCCCCACCGAGCAGAGAGCCCAATGTGGGGCTCGATTCCAGAACCCTGGGATCGAGCCCTGCAACGGGCTCTCTGCTCAGCAGGGAGCCTACTTCCCTCTCTCTCTCTGCCTGCCTCTGTCTGTGATCTCTGTCAAATAAATAAAATCTTTAAAATGCTCCAACTACTGTATCCTCAACTATTCATCTAGCTGACGTATTTGTCAGGATAAGCGGTATCATGCTGGTGCATTTCCGCGGCCTGAAATAACAAGGGGATTACGCTCACCATAGTCTCTTGGAAACCCAGGACGATGGAGCGGCCACCATCTGGGATTTCTGCCATTGTGACCAAGGGAAAGCACCCCTGGAGGTGAATACCAGCGTGAACACCAAAATGCTCTGGCCCAAAGTTGACACGATGTTCCACTTATGACTTCTTGGCTAGAACTAGTGGTGTGGCTCTGCCCACCCACGAGAGAGAACCGAAGGGATGACACCACCCTGCGCCTGGGGGACAGAGAGCCAGAACTATTTTGCAAACAGCGGTCAATACTAACCACACTTACCAAAAACTAGCGTTTATTGAATGCCTGCCTGCTATGTGCCAAGCTCTTTTCTAGGTGCCTTTTTTGGGGAGGCTCCTCGATGCCCCACAGTAAATCTTATGAAATAGGAGCATGATTGTCTCCATTTTCCAGACATCGAAGGCAGAAAATCCACACGCTGAGATGGCAGAGCTGGTCCACAGAAGACCCAGGATTTGAACCCAACCTGTCCGGTGCCGGAGACCACCCTCATAGTCCCTGTGGCATTATTACCCCGTGCCATAGACCCAGCCGTTACCCCTCAACACTCTCACTGTGGAAATTCCAGTCCCCCGGAACCTCTTGTTTGAGGAGGCTTGGGGTACCAGTGGCATATGGCTCTGTAAATCATACCAGGAGAAGAGGAGGGATTCTAAAGGCAGGGAAAATGGTTAACAATGTCATGAATAATATGGACAGCCCCCAAACGTTTATTAAACTCATATGTGACAGGCTCCATGCTGAGTGATGAACCAGTACCAACTCACTTCATACCATGAAGGTCATGAAATCAGACCCTCCGGGGGTGCCTAGCTGGCTCAGTGTGTTGAGCATCCCACTCTTGGTTTGGGCTCAGGTCGTGACGTCAAGGTCATGATCTCAGGTGGTGAGATTGAGCCCTGTATTGGGCTCTGTGCTCAGCATAGAGTTTGCATCTCTCTCTCCCTCTCCTCCTCTCTCTCTCTCTGTCTCTCAAATAAATAAAATCTTAAAAAAAAATCAAATCCTCCTGTGACCCTCTAGGATACCTTCTAGAACGCCCATCCTAGAACTCCCACGTGAAGGAAAGAGATTTGCTCATACCCTCCAGGAGCCCTGGGAAGGTTTAAATATCACAACGATGTTGGGTTCTCTTCTTTAGACTCCGGACAAGCTACTTATCTCTTTAGCTTCTGCAAGCTGGTATATCAAGTGCAAATATCAGTGGTTCTTTATTTCAAAGGTTTGTTCCCCAAAGGGTAAGGTTTAAATAAGAGATGTCTTCTGGTAGTCTGATGCAGAAGAACATTCACCCTCCTTCCCCAAACATACAGATGGGCTGGCAAAAATTGTCCCCTCCCCCTAAGATATTTTTAATACGTTCCTGGCATCTTTTTTTTAAGATTTTATTTATTTATTTGACAGAGATCACAAGTAGGCAGAGAGGCAGGCAGAGAGAGAGGGGGAAGCTGGCTCCCCACTGAGCAGAGAGCCCGATGCGGGCCTCCATCCCAGGACCCTGAGATCATGACCTGAGCCAAAGGCAGAGGCTTAACCCACTGAGCCACCCAGGTGCCCCCATTCCTGGCATCTTAAGCAAGAAAGCATACCTGATACAGGAAAGATTTTTTAAATTACAGCAATGAACTAGAGCAGAGACCAAGTGACCCACAGAGCTTTGAGACGTGATCACAACCCTGGGAGCCTGGGTTCCACAGCCAGAGAGTGAGACAGCTGGAGAGCGAGGGTTGAGTCCTAGAGAGGATGGGATATGGCCCAAACTTCCCAGAGAAGAGGAGGACCAACGGGGAGCTAACCTGCCCATCTTGAGAAGCAACGTGGGAGCTGGCTGTCCACAACAGACCAGGAGTGCAAACAGAATGGCCCTTGAGGCCACCCCACTCCTAGGTATTTCCCTGAGGGAAATAAAATCATACACCCACCCAAGAAGGCTCATTCCTCGAAGGCTCCTTCAAATAGCTAAATTCTGGAAATACCCCAAATGTCTGTTAACGACAGTCTGGGCGAGCATATGGCCATGGAGACACACACAATGGCATGCCACACGGAGGAGCACACAATCCTGGCGCTGGTATGCATGAGGGGGCTGTCGCTATCCAAGCCCCTGCAAACTGTGCAACAGGCTTCCGAGGTGGGGGATGGACAGAGACTGGAAGAATTCCGAGAAGCATGAGAGAAAGAGCTTAGATTAACACGAACAGATTGTCAGCAGACACGAGCGTGTTAACAAGTCAGTTCGGGAGGACTGGGGCATAGAAAAGCTACATCGTCTTAGATGGTAATACTCAAACTGTCATAAACACATGGCTGGTAGTTTCCCACACAACAGGCATCTCAGGGGAGGCCTCAGAAGGAAGCAGGGAGGGCTGCCTGAGTGGCTCAGTGGTTTAAGCCTCTGTCTTCGGCTCAGGTCATGATCTCAGGGTCTTGGGATCGAGCCCCGCATCGTGCTCTCTGCTCGGTGGGGAGTCGGCTTCCCCCTCTCTCTCTGCCTCCCTCTCTGCCTACTTGTGGTCTCTCTCTGTGTCAAATAAATAAATAAAATCTTAAAAAAAAAAAAAAAGAAGGAAGCAAGGAACACGTTCCTGGAAACCAAGGGAGAAAAGGTCCTGCCCTATGGGGGGTAGCCGAACCATGTGCCTCCAGGGACGTGGAGAAGAAACCATCCAGGTGGCCAACAATGGTAAAGTTAGGGGACTTCCGGCCAGGAAAGTGTGCTCTGGAGAGAAAGCCCAGGCTGTGTGTGCACCTGGAAAGGGATCAAAGCCATAGCAGTTGTCACACCAGAGCTATTGGAAGAGACTACTAGTTCAGGGCGTTTCAGCAGGAGCAAAGAATAGAGACAAAGACCCATGGATAAACCTCTCCCAGACGGCACGCGCAGAAGACCCACAGGGTTTCTGAACGTCCTATAGCGCCAGAACACTACCAGCTTGAATGGGGAGGGGCAGAGGAACATGAAATGAAAGAAAGCTGTCTGCCTCTCAAAACATTGCAGGCAGGAAACAGGCGGAAAACACTCTCCGCCTCAGACGCGTGCTTCACAAAAAAGGAAGGAAGACTCCGGGTGGAGCTGTGGGCCCCAGGGCCAGAACCTTGAGCCACAGACAGCAAGTCCCAGGCCTTGAAACTTGACTTTGCTCCACTGGGTTTCAAGATCACATGGGACTGCAGACTCTCCTTCCTTCCATTGCTTTCCTGTGTAAATGGGAAAGTTCTGCCTATCCCGCCTTTGTATTTGAGGATTAGATCGTTTGTCCTCTAGGGGCCCAGATGGAGAGGAATTTTGCCTCGGGGTGAATCATAGGCAGACACTCCCCCATATCTGATTTATCTTATTGAGATGGGGATATTTGGGACTTGGAATCGTGCTGTCAAGGGTTGGGCCCCTGGGGGACAGTGGGATGGGAGGGTGTATTTGTGTGTTGGGTGGATGTGAATGGTTGGGAGCCAGAAGGTAGGCTGTGGTAGAACTATACCAGCCCCTCAAAGAGTGTCTAAGCCCCAGAACCTGTGAATATATTACATTATATGGAAAAAGGGGACTCTGGAGATGGGTCAAATTAAGGCTCTTTTTTAAAAAAGACTTTATTTTTTTGAGATAGAGAGAGTGACAGAGAGCAAACACAAACTTGGGGTGGGGGCAGAAAGAGAGGGAGAAGTAGACTCCCCACTGATCAGAGAGCTGGACATGGGACTAGATCCCATGGGATCCCTGGGATCATGACCTGAGCTGAAGGCAGACGCTTAACCATCTGAGCCCACCAGGCACCCAAGTTAAGGCTCTTCAGATGGGGAGAGAGTCTCCTGAATTAACTGGGTGGGTCTGACGTCACTACGAGGAAGACACCAGTGTCCCCGTTAGGGAGAAGGTCATGTGATGTTGGAGACAGAGACTGAGGTCATGCATTCATGAGCCAGGGAATGCCAGCAGCATCTAGAAGCTGGTAGATACAAAGAATGGAATCTCCACTGAAGCTTCCAGAAAGAACTATTCCAACCAACCTCTGGATTTCAACTCATTTCTTACTTGTGACCTCCAGAACTGTTAGACAACATATTTTTACTGTTTTAAGCCACTGAATTTGTGGTGGCTAATGCTGTTGAATTTCATACTTAAAAAGTGATTAAGGTGAAAAATTTTATGCGTATTTTACCACAATTAAAAAATTATTTTCAGGGGGCGCCTGGGTGGCTCAGTGGGTTAAGCCTCTGCCTTCGGCTCGGGTCGTGATCTGAGGGTCCTGGGATCGAGCCCCGAATCGGGCTCTCTGCTCAGCAGGGAGCCTGCTTCTCCCTCTCTCTCTGCCTGCCTCTCTGTCTCCTTGTGATCTCTCTCTCTGTCAAATAAATAAATAAAATTATTTTCGGGACGCCTGGGTGGCTCAGTGGGTTAAGCCTCTGACTCTTGATCTCAGCTCAGGTCTTGATCTCGGCATCGTGAGTTTAACCCCCACATTGGGCTCCAATTATTTTCAATTAAAACACACACACACACACACACAGAACTTCCTCACAACAAAAACCCATGGTCCATATGGCTTTACTAGTGAGTGCTACTGAACTTCTAAGGAAAAAAATGATAGCAATGTTATATAAGCAGAGCTTTTTCCAGGAATGGAGTTGTTTTAATTAGTCGAAAGATCAGTGTAACTCACCATGTTAGCGGAAGAACCACATGATCATCTCATAAGCAGAAAATATAAATTGAAGAAAAAAAATCAATCATGCAAAAAATGAACAACATTCAACACCCATTTTACAAGGATAACTTCTTCAAACTGATAAGCACTATCTTTGAAAATCTCAAGCTGAGTTCATGCTCAACAGCAAAGGACCAAATGTTTTCCCTCTGGGGTTAGCCAGAAAGCGAGTTGGTCGCTCTCGCTTCTAGTCCACACTGCCTGGGAGTCCTTGCTCACAGACAGGGCAAGACAAAAAACAGCAAGAAAACTGGAAAGGAACGTGTATGTGGAAGTATCTAGGGAATGCGAGGGACCCATATGGTCGACCACCACCACCCAGACCAGAGCAAGGGAATTTATAGACTGTATCTCTGTATCCTAGCAACAGACAGATGCCAAATGAAACTGAGAAGCAGGCCATTTTCCCGACGTGTCCAAACGCATAGAACCCACAACATCCGGCGCGAACCCTCGGGTAAACTATGGACCTTGACTGTATAATGAGTCAGGCCAGGTTCACTCCTGGCAGTGAGTGCATAATTCTGGTGGGGAATGCTGATAAAGGGGGACAGGCAATGCATGTGTGGGTGCAGCGGGGTAAGCGAAATCACTGTACCTCCCTCCTTTTGTGCGTTTTTGTGTGTGTGTGAATCTTAAGCTGCAGTAAAAAGACACCTTAAAAAAAACCTGTTTCCTCAAACTTTTGAGGTAAAAGCATGATACCCAAATCACAGGCATTAGAAGAAAATTATCCTGATATGCCACAAGAAAACTACAGATACTGCTCCCCAGGAATGCAGACACAAAAATCCTTAAAGGGTGTCTGGCTCGGTCATTTAAGCATGGGACTCTTGATTTTGGCTCAGGTCATGATCTCAGGGTCCTGGAATGAAGCCCTCCAGTGGCCTCGAGCCTACTTAACATTTTGTCTTCTTTCCCACTCCCCACCCAAAGTGCACACATGTGCACACATTCTCTCTCTTTCAAAAAAAATTCTTGGGGTGTCTGGGTGGCTCAGTCAGTTAAGCATCTGCCTTCAGCTCAGGTCATGATCCCAGGGTCCTGGGATCAAGTCCCACATCAGGCTCCCTGCTCGGGGGGGAGCCTGTTTCTCTCTTTCCCACTCCCCCTGTTTGTGTCCCTGCTCTCACTGTATCTCTCTCTGTCAAATAAATAAATAAAATCTTTAAGAAAAAGATGATAGCATATATAGTGAATTCTATGGAATCCACAGAGGCCACGAGAATTTGTAATAAAATTTAGCAAGGCACGACATCAAATATAAATATTGTATTTCTGTATGTTAGCCATGGACAAGTGGAAAATAAACTTTAAAAAAACCAAAAGCATAAAAAAGGGAAATATTTATGGGTAAACGTTTAAAGATACGGGCCAAACTCCAATGAAAATTATAAAACATCGCTGAGTGTAATTCAAGAAGACCTAAATATTCGTATTGACATATTGTTAGGATGGCAACTCTTCCCTAATTGGTCCATAGATGCTCATTCTGAGCCTCACAGGTAAACAAGTCATTCCATAGTCATATGGCAGAATACTGCCCAGCAATAAAAAGGAATGGACCGTGGACACAGACAACAACAGGGATATATCTCAAAAGCATTCTGCTAAGTGAACAAAGCCTAACATAAATATATTTTTCCATCCATCACGAACTCTACAATAGGCCAAGCTATATGACGACCCAGGAAAAGGAGGTCTAATTTTTAGTGAAAGAAGGCGTGATGGTGGCTCTGTCCTGTGGAAGGGTGCACGGGGGAATTGTGTGGGCTGATTGAATGTTCTAGCTTGGGAGGGCCTAGGTGGCTCAGTCAGTTAAGCATCTGCCTTCAGCTCGGGTCATGATCCCAGGGACCTGGGATTGAGCCCCACATCGGGCTCCATGCTTGGCAGGAAGCCTGCTTCTCCCTCTCCCACTCCCCCTGCTTGTGTTCCCTCTCTCACTGTGTCTCTCTCTCTCAAATAAATAAAAACAAAACAAACAAAACAAAAACAAAAACAAAAAGTTCTAGTTCTCCATAAGGGTATTTGCTGCACTGACATTGGCATGGGCGTTGTCCCAATTCTTTGATCTCTACTACACAAGATATGTGCATTTCTTTTATGTAAATTCCACCTCAATAAAAACTGGTAATAAACTGCCAGCTAAGAATCTCCTACTGTGCGGAAGTATAAAATAATGCATGATGAAATACAGATTATTTGGAATTGATGATGAAAGTCCTACTTATCTGAACTCAAGAGAAGCAGACAAAGCCATGTTTAAAGGGAAACGTATAATCTTACAAGCACATGAGAAAACATGCAAGACAGAACATCAGTTAGCTCAAGGGTCACCTCTAGATACTAGAAGAAGAGAGTAAACCCCTCTGTTCCTTGGGGAAAAAAGAAGAATTTACATTTGCTTCTATTGGGTACTAAGAAGGATGACCAGTCTAAGACCACTGTGCTTTTGAAGCTCAAGGTTTTAAGACCCCAGGTTTGGACTACAGCTCCTTGTAAGGGCAGGTGTGTGGTTGAGCTTCTCAGAGAGAAGTGTCCTCTCCAGCTGGTGCCAGGCCATCTCTGCTGTATCCAGCCAGCTTTCCTTTTAATTCCTCACTGCGTTGGCAAAGGTCAAGTTTAATTTTGCTCCTGTCTTGCCTTGGAGATATGTGTGTGTGTATTTATATAGCCTTTGGGCTCCAAGTTTTAAGGGACAGTGGCTTTCTATGATTTTTTTAAAGATTTTATTTATTTATTCGACAGAGAGAGACACAGCGAGAGAGGGAACACAAGAAGGGGAGTGGGAGAGGGAGAAGTAGGCTTCCCGCCGAGCAGGGAGCCCAATGCGGGGCTCCATCCCAGGACCCTGGGATCATGACCTGAGCCAAAGGCAGACGCTTAATGACTGAGCCATCCAGGTGCCCCTCTATGATTTTTACAAGAGGGTACAGAGCCCAGGCTTCAACCTGCTGTGCACTATGAGGCTATTTGGAGAAGCACACAGTTACCCAGGCTGCCAAACGTCCTTCATGCTCTTCCTGCTCCATGTACAGTAATTCTGCATTATCTCTTCACTCTCTTCAAAGCTTATAACAGATGGTTCTTACATTTTATCTAGAATTTACTTACTTTCAGCCGAATCAATCTAAATACCCCATCTAGCCGTATTCTCAAGCCGGGAGGCACAGGGGACACAGGCGATAAAGACAACTATTGATAATTATGAGTACTGGCATGACAAAGGGAAAAGACAAGCCATGGCCGAGAGAAAATACTGGAACGCAAATAATAGTTTTAAAGATCACAAACAGAGTGTATAAAGAGCTCATACACTCAGTATGAGGCAAAAGATAGGCATGGGTAACTCATCTGTCAAGGAAATCTGAGAGGCCAAAAAACATATAAAAAGACGTTTAACTTACTACTAATTTGGTATACTGGACATTTGTCATTTTTTGGCCATTGGGGATTTGAACCTTTCTTTTTGTGTTTGAGGAACTCCCTCCTCTGAGAGTCTTTTCCCACAATGTCAGGGGAGCCTGGGAGGCTCCATCGGTTAAGCATCTGACTCTTGGTCCCAGCTCAGGGTTATGAGTTCAAACCCCGTGTTGGGCTCCAAGTTGGGTGTGGAGACTACTTGGAAAAAAAAAAAAGGAGAAGGTGCAACATCAGACACACATTTTCCAGCTGCGCCCGGCCAGGCTTCCCTTCAAGGCTGTGGGGTCGTGAAACAGAGGCTTCCCTGTAGCACCTGTATCCCCACGTCTAAGAGGAGGCAGGGCGGTGGGCTTCCACCGGCGTCGGGGGGGGCTACTGTCCATGGTGCTGGGCACTGACACCTGTGACTGGGCAACAGGACAGCGTCGGGAAGCCCTTGGCCCCTCTGCACGTTTCCACCTGCCTAGCTTCGAGCTTGCTCTCTCAGCAACCCCGGAGATTTTGATTGCTTTAATAATTTTCTTTTCTGCTTTAATCTGAAATGTACCTACCTCAGGGAAATGCAAGTTCAAACAACAACGAGATAGAGACCCTCTCTGCGCAGGAGATGATGAGAAACAAATATTTGGACACCACTGGAGTGAGTGTAAATTGGTATAGACGCTTTGGAAGACAATTTGTGGGTGTCTAATAAAGCGGAATGCAGGTATCTTAGGACCCGGAAATTCCACTGCTAATCACATTCTCTAAAGCATAGCTTGTGCCAACAAGTACAACAATCTTCACTGTAGAGCTATTTATAACACCAGAAAAAAAAAACCCCACTCTAAACCCTACTTTGATGTCAATGGAGTGAATAATACATTGCAGTATATTTATACACCCTGTGAACTAGAACAGAACGTACGAGATGGAGAGATTCTGAGAAGGACACAACGTTGCAGAAGGACAAGTAAGTATAGTATACTGTTCAGGTTAAGTCGGAGACAGAGACGTAAGGGGGAGACAGAGACGTAAGGGGCAGATGCGGATCTGAAGATTGGTGGTTCTGTCAATGACAACATCTTGGTTAGCCTAGGACACTACGGCTTTGCCTCCTTAGGAGAAACGGGGCAAACTGTCTTCTTTCCTACCACTTCCTGCATATTTGCAACTAAATGAATAAAAATTTAATGTAATATGAAACAATGTATATATTATTTATAGACACATGATGGCTTCTTCCCAGGACACGGAATCTGGGAGAGATAGACAAGGGACCAACAGAATCTTTTATTTTTTTTCCCCCTCCTTGGGAAGAACATTTTTGAGGCAAATATGACAAAATACCAACACTTAAAATCTGCATCTGGGTGAATGGGTATTCGTATACTACTCTGCACTTCTCTTTGTGTTAAAAAAAATGCCACCAAAGCTAAGCGGGTTGATGTTTAGAAAGGGCTGAAAGCAGTGCCTGGGCAGCAGTAGGCACTCTGTAAATCTCAGCGTCCCTGAGAATTACCAGCCTATTAGCCAGTGAGTGGCTTGCTTGGCTCCCAAGACGTATGTTTTCTGTCAGTTCGTCGGTCTGTGCCTGGATGGACACCTCAACGCAAGCTCCGCTGTCCGTTCTTGCTCAGCCCTCCTCAGGAAGGCGCACAGAGAAGGCTCAGTGCCCAGCAGACGCAGGTCGAGGCCAACACGATGGAGGGGAGCGGTCCCCACGTGGGGACCCTAGACATCCCTGCCTCCATGGTTGTCCCGAGGACCCCGTGAGCGTGAGTTAATGTGTGAAGCACGCATAGCAGGGCCTGGCAGCTGGGTTCTGGCTAAGCCTGGTGTGATTGGACTGAGGTAGAAACACTCTCCCTGCCCCCAGCCCCCCATGATCGTGTTTCGAGGTCAGCTTCTCAACCGATGTTGCTGTCAGCACCGGGAGCAGAGGAGACAAACAAGGTGTCCAAGGCCCCTGGAGCTGAACGGGGACTGATTGCTGATCATGCCCCAAGTTGGAGCAGGTGCATGTCTGAAGCAGGAGCCAGAAGGAGGGGCTGGGTCAAGTGAGAGGGGGAAGGCGTTTGTAGGATTTGAGGCTGTATTCAACCTCTTGAGTCCTTCTATCCTTCCTCACCCCCATCCCCACTCAGTGAGCTTAGGGTCAGTCTCTTTTAGATGAGATATCCTGGAGAAATGAGTGCTCAGGCTTCCCAGGGGGTTAGGAGTTTGAAAAGGAAAGAAGTGGACAGCAGCTCTAGTTCCTCAGCTGCAAAGGGAGGGCCGAGGGCTCCCTCTGCAGGCGAGTGGCTGCTTCTGCAACATCTTCGTCCTTCCCCACACACAGTAGGGGCCCCCCATCCTGCCCGGCACACTACACCCACGAAGACCAAGACTGTCAGCTCAGTGTCCTGTTCAAGGGTACCCAGCCGGAAGGCAGGAAGACTGCCCCAGAAATGGTGGTTTCAATAGTAATGTTTAAAAAAAATAAACATTTTATTGTGGTAAAACATGTGCAACATAAAATGTACCATCTGAACCATTTCCAAGTGTCCAGCTCAGTAGCATTAAGGACATTGACACTGCTGAGCAGCCGTCCCCACCACCCGTCTCCAGAACATTCCATCCTCTCACATTGAGACCCTACCCTGTCCCTGTTACTTCGTGACCCCACCCCTCCCCCCAAGTCTCCCGCACCAGCCAAACACCAAGGTCCGTGGTGTATCCCAGCCTCTGCAGCCAGCCATATCCCGCTGTACCTTTCTCTGGAAAATTGTTCCCAGGCCATGCCTGAGCTCCTGCTCCCCCTCCTGGTAACGCTCCATACAGATCTACGTTATATCATATATGAACGTATACTACAGATCTCTCACGACAGACAACAGTGTGATAAATAAACTTTATTGCCCTCCCTGGACGGTCACTAGTATGCACAGTGGCCCGGCGTTGGGCCGCCAGTGCTCTGAGCGTCAGCACCTGACCACCACAGGACAGGTTGTGATCTCAGATTCTACCCACTGAAGTTCTGTTTTTAACTGGGTAGAAAAATCACAGAGAAAGTGCAAATCTGTTCTAACACCTGGCCTCTCTTCGAATGTACACACAAAGCAATTTTGCAAGCAGAAACTTGGAGAGCACCCTGCTGGTTTTCAATTTTCCTTCTGGAGTTGCTTGTTTTGTTCCTGTGCTCAATTTCTTTTCTCACCACTTGGCTTCCTCCTCTCCAAAGCAGCGGTGCCTGGGTCGGGGTGCAGTGGCAAAGGGGCATGAGGAGCCTTCTGGGAGGGATGAGCGCCGGAGACCGCAGCTTCCTGGATATGCAGACCTCATGGCCTCCTGGATATGCAGACCTATCTGAACCTACCTAACTGCTCCAGGACTGTAAGCCCCATGATGTGCAGGTGAGTTTCTCGCCCAAACCCCACAGCCATGGGACAGCAGGCTGGCTGGGTACAGATCACCCAAATCAGGCCATCAGAGAGTTGACTTTGTGGCAGGTGATGAGGGACCCCTGGAAGGCAGGCAGGGACAAGGGGCCCTCCACCAAGAGGAAATCACCATGTAACCTTTTTTTTTTTTTAAAGATTTTATTTATTTATTTGACAGTGAGAGAGAGAGATAGTGAGAGAGGGAACACAAGCAGGGGGAGTGGGAGAGGGAGAAGCAGGCTTCCCGCAGAGCAGGGAGCATGATGCGGGGCTCGATCCCAGGACCTTGGGATCATGACCTGAGCCGAAGGCAGACGCCCAACGACTGAGCAACCCAGGTACCCCACCATGAAACCTTTTTTAAAGATCTTATTTGTTTATTAGAGAGAACACACGTGCTCCTGCAAGAGAGAGAGCCAGTGAGCAGGGGTGGGAGCGCAGAGGGAGCAGCAGATTCCCACTGAGCAAGGAGCCTGACTGCAGGACTCAATCCCAGACCCCCGAGCCAAAAGCAGATGATACCCCACTGAGCCGTCCCAGTGCCCCAGAAAACCACCCTTAAAAGGATTTTACACCACCCACCCAGGAAGGAGCCCTCCACCCTTTCCCATGTGATAGATAGGTGACAAAAACCTGATTGGATGACAGGCACAGAGAGGGTTAATCAGATTAAAACAGCCCCTAAAAACTCCTAGACTTAGAAACTCCGGTGATCACCTTCTCAGGTCCCCTCCCTCCTCAGGAGCTTCCTACTATCATTTTGCTATTGCTCAATAATCTTTTCTTTGCTGCCCACCACTCTGTCTAGTCTACCTCCTCATTTTCTTTTTTTTTTTCTTTAAGGATTTTATCTATTTGTCAGAGAGAGAGAGAGAGAGCACAAGCAGGGGGAACAGCAGAGGGAGAGGGAGAAGCAGGCTCCCCACTGAGCAGGGAGCCTGATGCGGGGCTCGATCCCAGGACCCCAAGATTATGAACTGAACCAAAGGCAGATGCATCACCGACAGAGCCCCCCAGTGCCCCTACCTCCTTATTCTTCGAAGCAGTGGGACAGAGAACCACGGGCACCGAAGGAGAAAAAAAATCCCATAACATGGGCACCGTTCTTTCACATATGGAAGACATGCACAAACATCTCATTTCAATTTTCCAAGTCACAATAAATCCAGAATGGGCGTGCACTCACCTGGCTAACACGAAATTCAATCTCACCTTTCTTTTTAGGGGCGGTCCTTCAGGGCACTGAGTTTGGGCCTTGGTGCTGAAAAAGCAGCCTAGGTGAGTCCACAGCTGGGAGGTGAGGTGGGAGGGTCAGTCCCCTCTGGGACAGCGGGTTCCTCCACCCTTCAGAACCTGGCCCACCATCTTGAAAATACTTCTGCTTCTCCCCTGCCTCCTGCCGAGTTACCTACTGTTATCACTGCAGCTTCTGGCAAGGACATAGGTTCAGTGACGTGAAATGAAACCCCCCATCGTCTCCTGGGCAAGGGAAAGCACCCCGGCCTCCGCCCAGGCTTCTCCCACCCCAGTCCCAGGCCTCCCGAGGGGGGATGTGGCAAATCATTTAGCCCATCAAACTTGTGACTTTGTGGGAACTCTAAGTTTCACCTATAAACGCATTTAAGTTTTAAAAATAGGGTCTTGAGGTGTTGCAATGACTTTCTGGGCCCAAGATGCATGGAGCCGCTCTGGCCGTCACTTCTGGTCCCTGCAGGTGGCCCGAGGACCCAGGAACCCAGTCTCTGAAGTCCCCACACGCCACCCACCCCGAACTCTGTCCTTCCTTCCCTGTTCTGACCCCAAACAAGGGTGACTGTGTGACCCCAGCTGATTCGAAACATTCCGTTTTTCTCTTCTTGTTCTCTTTGTTCTGGAAGCTTCCTGCCTTGCTCCCCATTTTGTGGTTCTCCGAATGGAGATGGTCTGCTTTGCGAAGTGTTAAATTAGGTTTGCATCACCTACGTCGTCTGCTTTAATCATGTAACAGATGAAAATGGGAATGCTACCTCAGGAAGGCCAGCAGTGGGCCGCACTCAGCCGAGACTGCAGGTCTCTCTCTCAGCAAACATCCTTTTGCCTGGTTTGTGGGCAACCGTCACCTGTTATCGGTCTCCCTCAAATGAGTCCATTTAACTCGCATGTGGAAAACACTCACATGTCCCAGTTGTTCTCTGATGATCCACTTTGCGGGGAGAAAGGACGTGGATCTCTGTGTTTGGACGTGGAAAGAGCTTATGATAGACTAAGCGAACGGTGCCTTACGGTGCCTGGAGCCTGCTGCCACTTGTGTAAGAATTGTCAATCAAGTGTTTAAAAGGCCAGGAAAAGAAGGACAAAGAACAGATGGAAAATGGACTTAATCCCAAAACCAACGGTAATTGCATCCGGCCACAAATGAGATAAACGTTCCCCTTAAAAGCAAAGATGAACAGATTGGATTAAAAGGGAGGGCCTGCTAGACGCTCTCTGTAAAACCCTCTTTAAATATCCAGCTATCCAGAGATGACAACGAACATGGACTGGGCAGTTCAACAGGAATTTATTCTCTCAGTTCTGGAGGTGGGACATCCGAAATCAAGGAGTCCGTGAGCTTTTTCTTCTGGAGGCTCCGAGGGGGAATCCGTTGCCCAAGCCTCTCCAGCTTCTGGTGGTTGCCCACAACCCCTGACCGTTCTTGGCCTTGGCACCCACCACTTCCTGTGTCTCTGTCCTCACGTGCTCTTCCCTTCTGTGATCTGTCCAAGTTTTCTCCATCTCATGAGGACACTGGTCACTGGATTAGGGCCCGCTCAACTTGCAGATGTCTGTGAAGAGACCCTGTTTCCTATAAGGTCACATCCACAGGTCCTGGGGGCTGGGACTGGAGCGTGTCTTTTCAGGGAACACAGCTGGATGTGGGACACCATACAGACACTGATCAAAAGCAAGTTGGAAGTTAGCTTGGAAGTCAGACACGGCCGACTCCAGAACAGGACATAATAGCGGGAAGAAAAGGGAATATTTAAAATGGGAGCGGGAGTCAATTCATCCAAAACACAAAGCCACCCTCATTGTGTGTCTGCATGTCCTACAGAACACGAGAGCCAGGAAGAACGGGACAAGACAAATTGGAAATAGACAAATCCATCACGAGAAGTGGAGATTCTGACATCTCTCTCTGAGCAATGGTAGAACCAGAAAGATTTCCGAAGATTTGAACGGCACTATCCACCCACTCAACCTGATACACCACACTCCATCCTGCGGCCACAGTACCTTTTCCAAGCCGACAAGGAACCTTCACCGAGGTGAGTCATGCTACGGCCAGAAAGCAAATCTCAAACTTTAAAAAGGACTGGATCCTACAAAGTATGCTCTCTAGCCACAACATCATCGCACAAGAAACCATTTTGGGAACCTATCTGGAAGATCCTCAAATATTTGGAAATCAATGACACATTTCCAAATAAGCTGTGGATCCAAGAGGAAATCATCACGCAAATTAGAAACACCATTTTCAACAGAAAGACCACTTAAGTCTGTGGGATATAATTGAAGTAGTGTGGGAGGGAGAATTATTCAGTATTCAGAAACACAGCCCACACAGTATGTGAGATTCGGACTCTCGTCCCTCCTGGGACAGAGTTTCTGCACCCTTGCAGCAAACATTGTTGTTTTATAAGGGTCAAGAAAGTTTGCTTCCTTACTTTTGCTGATGCTTTTGCATTTATTAGCTAAAATTCTTCTTGATAGAACCAACTATTTTACCTTGAAGTATAAGGTAAAATACGAAAGGTAAGACTAATCATTTTTTGCTTGAGTCTTTGATTTATTTTCAGAGTCGTGACACGATACTTGGCAATACTCACCTGAGATCACACAAGGATTTTTTTATTCTTTAGAAACTCACGTGGTCCTGGGTGGAGCGGGGGAATCTCTTGAAGCTGGCTCCTTATTCCTTCCCTCTGCCCCAATAACTTACTATGAAATGTGAAAACATAGAGAGAAGTTGAAAGAACCTCACGGGGCCAGTTACAAACCTACTGCCATGATTCTACAGTGATCAGTTTTCTTTGATCAGCATCTCCAATGCTACTTGCCTTCTCAGAGCCTGTTTTCAGTTTGTGCGTCTCCTTCTAGGTCTTTCTCTGGGTACTGTATGTATTTCCCTATTGTGCTAGTCTGCTAGGGCTGCCGTTAACAGAATACCATGGAACGGGTCTCAAGATTCTGTAGCCTGGACGTCCAAGGTGTGAGCAGGTCTGGTTTCTCTCAGACAGGGGCAGGGGCTGCAGGTCCCACCCCCATTTCTCCTGTTGGATATCGGCCTGGAGCCGATGTCGGCGGGGAGTCCCATTGCTCCCAATCCGGGGCCCTGCCACAGGCTGCTTGAGTATCCTTACGGCATGTGGTGGCTTCCTTCGTTCAGAGCCAGCAAGCCGAGAGAAGAGAGCGAGCTCCCGGTGGAGGCCCATCATTTTTAGGATGTAGACTTAGAGGGGACGTAGTGTCACTCTGCTACGTTCTGTTCCTTAGATTGATTAAGTGCACCTGCCCTGGAAAGGAACAGGGTCCGGCTTGGGATTGATGAACCCATCACAGATTATGAACACGGACGCCTACTTCCAGGATGCTTTGATTCCTGCATGCTGTCTCTCTTAATGCCGTAATTCTAAGGTGGCAAGAATTGTGCATTCCTTGCTCACCACCATACCCTCAACAGAGCACACCCCACTTGGGCCCCTCACACACTTGGAACTGCTTCTGTGGCGTGCTTCAGACTCTTGGGGGTGTGGGATAGCAGATGGTCTGGGGGTGCTCTCTACAACATGAAGAGATGTCTCGTTTTGCATCAGGGGGCACATTCCCATCACCTGCGTTAAAGCACGTGATGAGGCTGGGGTGCTGGGCTGGTTCCTTTTGAAGAACTTGGGACTCTTGATCTCCAGGTTGTAAGTTCAAGACCCAGGTTGGGCAGAAAAATTATATACATAAATAATAAACTTTAAAAATACATACATATATACATGAAGGGGGCCTGGGTGGCTCAGTCGGTTAAGTGTCTTCATTTGACTTGGGTCATGATACTGGGGTCTTTGAGTCGAGTCCTACATCCAGATCCCTGCTCAGTGGGGAGCCTGCTTATCTCTCTGCCCCTCCCCCTGCTTATACTCTCTCTCTCTCAGATATATAAATAAAATCTTTAAATAAATATACGTATAGAAAAAGAAATGACAAGGCCCCTCACGGAGAAGCAGTAACAACCAGTCAGCAGCTCTATGCTGCACATGCATGCCCCAAAAACCTTCCCCAAAACACACGTCGCTGCCCAGCTGAGGTCAACTGTTTCCAAGCTTTTCTGTGCATATCTGCTTCCTGTTGGTGGATCTGTCACCTTCAGCATTTTCTACCAGAGAAAGGCTGGCAGAACCCAGTGACGGATGAAAACCACAGATGCAACTAGAAATTAGGCGAAGTCTGACCTCCAGGGGAAAAGGGGCTGTCCGCACAGATGGGGAAACTGAGGCCGAAAGGCCGCACAGCTAGAAGTAGGACGGCGAGGATTCGAACCCAGTGTCAGAACCCAGGTCGAGAACCTTCTGTTGAAAACAAGCCCCCGTGTTGTTCCGACTGAGGGAAAGTACATCTACGAAAGTACAGCCTGAGCCTCGGTACCCGGTACACACCGGCCCCCACCGCACCTCACTCCCAGCGCGGCGGACCCGCGCTGGACACGTCCAGGCGCACCTGCCAGCGCCGGCCCCGCCCCGCGGCGGCAGGTCCCGCCTCAGAAGCGACAGGCCACGCCCACCATGTGATACGCCCCCCTCCCACCCGCGCGCTCCCGCTCCTGAGCGCTGAGGCCTCCGCGGGCGGAACCATGGTGCCCCTCGGAATGGGGGAAGACGGAATTACCGCCGCCGCCGTGGGCTCGGGCGTGTGATCAAGCGACTCTCCCTCATGGTGCTCTGACGCCGGACAGGCGTCTTTCCAGCAGTACTGGCCATCTCTGGGCCGCCAGGAAGTCCTTTTCTATTTTGGAATCGTCCATTCTTTTGCCCAGTCCGGAGACGAGTCTAAAAGCGCACGCGAAGAGGGGGGAGCTTACTTCTAGCGAAAGGCTATGTCACGACCAAGAGCGTTCGTCGAGCTCGTAGCTTTTTCTAGGGTGTCCTGTACAGCTCTGTGCTCTTGCAATTTCAGTTACTAAGCCGGTCGCTCGCCCCTCCCTCGGCGTGGCCAGTAGTTTGGCCCCACGGCGCAGCGCCCGCCGGGAGAAGCCGGGAGTGGCTGCCATGTTGGGCGGAACCACCTGGCAGCACAGACGGGGGAGCCTCAGCTCCCCCCCGTGAGACTGCGGACTGAGCCCCGCAAGGGTGGTGCGAGGCTCCGAGCGCGCGCGTGTCATGGGCGCGCTGCTGTGGACGCCGATGCACACGCTTGCGCCTCCGGGGCCCATCTGGGCGCGCTGCGAACATCAGGGCGTGGGCGCCCCCCCTCCTCGAGCCTCGTGGGACGGCCCGCCGCACGCACATGGCCCTGCGGCAGGCGCCGCGCGGTGCGGCTTGGGAGAGTCGGAAGCGCGGCGAGGCCGGGCGAGGCGGCAGCGGCGGGCCCATGCAGGACGCGGAGAACGTGGCGGCGCCCGAGGCGGCCGAGCCCGGGGACCAGCAGCAGCCGGCCGCAGAGCCGCCGCCGGGGGAGGAGCCGTCGCGGCCCGCAGGGTCCGGCGCGCAGGAGGCGGCGGGCGGCGAGGACGCGGAGGCCCGGTCGGAGCCCGACATGCTGGCCAAGCCGGTCGAGCCCGCGGCCGACGTGGAGGAGAGGGCCTCCTCGGCCCCCGGCTCGTCCCCGCCGCCTGGGGAGTCCCCCGCCCCGGCCGCGGGTGAAGCCCCGGCTGAGCAGGCCGGGGATGCGGCGGCCGAGGCCCGGTCCGAGGGGGCGGGCGGGGAGGACGGCGGTGCCGACGAGCCCTCCTTCAGCGATCCGGAGGACTTTGTAGACGACGTGAGCGAGGAAGGTGAGGCGGCGCGCGGGGGCGGGGGGGGGGGCGGGACGGGCGTCCCCGCGCTGCAGCTGTCCTCCCGCGCGTAGGGACGGTCTTCTGGGGGTGTCTGGGTCCCCTTCCCTGTTTCCTCTCTCCGAAAGAAGGCGGAGCGGGCCTCTTGGGGACGACTTGGGAGCCTCTCATGGACACCGGCACCAGGACTTTGGAGGGTGGTGATGGGGGACAGCGCGCAAGCTGGAACCGCGACCGTGCGTGGCAATTAGGATCGAGCAAAGCGGGACGCTCCACGTGCCTCACTGTCGCGGGTGACAGTTCCTTATGTGCAGGCCCCGGGTGCCCCGAGGGATGAGCAACACTTGTCAAACGCTTGGGACCAACTTCGTGTGGACACTTTTCCGGGTTCATGCGGTGCTGTTCCTTAAACAGGTTGGGGCAGAGTCGGGTTCTCTCTGTCCCTGCTGCATGGAAGCTTTTGCCTCCAGAGAGTCTCCTCCCACATTCCTGTTTAGTCTGTTAGGTCTATACGTAGATCACTCTCCTCCTTTTGGCAGATAATCTTTTCTGAATTTAGTGTCACTCCTGTAGCTTGTTTTGGTTTCCTGTTTACCTTGATTCAGTTTACAGGTGTTATGTCTGCTTTTGTCCCGAGAGCTTGTCTCCTAACGACTTCTCTAGGTGGCTAAGCTCATTTACTTTTGTTCATTTATGTTTTGTTTTTAGCTGTTTGAGCCCTCTGAGCTCTGAGGACATCAGTGGATTCCTCTACATTATAGTAAGATAGGAAAGATCAATGAAGTAGCTCAGGCCACACCAAAAAAATCAGATGTCACATTAAGATACGTTTTTTGGAGGGGGGGGGGAGCCTGGGTGGCTCAGTGGGTTAAAGCCTCTGCCTTGGGCTCAGGTCATGATCCCAGGGTCCTGGGATTGAGCCCCAAATCAGGCTCTCTGCTCAGCATGGAGCATGCTTCCTCCTCTCTCTCTGCCTACTTGTGCTCTCCGTCCGTCCAAAAAAAAAGTTTTTTTGGGGGGGCACATGGGTGGCTCAGTGGGTTAAACCTCTGCCTGCGGCTCAGGTCATGATCTCAGTGTCCTGGGATCAAGCCCCATATTGGGCACTCTGCTTCAGCAGGGAGCCTGCTCCCCCCCCACCCTCGCCTGTCTGCCTACTTGTGATCTGTTAAGTAAATAAATGAGATCTTTATTTTATTATTATTTTTTTAAATTTATTTATTTGTTAGAGAGGGAGAGAGAGCGAGCGAGCACAGGCAGACAGAGTGGCAGGCAGAGGGAGAAGCAGGCTCCCTGCTGAGCAAGGAGCCCGATGTGGGACTCGATCCCAGGACGCTGGGATCATGACCTGAGCTGAAGGCAGCCGCTTAACCAACTGAGCCACCCAGGCGTCCCAAATGAGATCTTTAAAAAAGAGAAAAAGATACTTTTTTTGAGGTATTGTGTCTGATCACACTAAGACTGAGTCAGAATCAAACCATCTCAAGTAAAACAAAAAAGAAAGCGTAGGGAACCAACATCATCATCTACTTTTAATTTAAACATACTGTTAAAGAGCTCGCTGCTGTTGTGTCTGTACTTACAGTCTGTTTCATAGGCGACAGCATGGTATGAACAGCAAGAAAGGCTGCACAGCTCAGGAACACTTGGGCCACTGGTCCTGCTGTGGTCCCCTACCTGTGAGAAAACGTGCTCCTTTATGGGAGAATTTATAAGGAGGCCGTGTCGCTGGGATGCCCACCACACTCTCCCACCCTGATCAACATTCATTTTTATTGCATCAGTTTTTCTTACATTTTAAAATCTGTAAGTTTTGGGTTGAAAGTCCATTTTGAGCCCCTGAATGTTTACTCTGCCATTGGTTTTTTAAAAAGCAATTGTTTGAGCACAAGATTACTACCAGGTGAATTATTCCCAGAACTGGGTTGTGTGACCGTCAGGATGCTAATGTGGGCACAAGCCCGCCAGGCCCAAGTGACTGCTGGGAGGGCCTTTGGGGGCCGTTGTGATCCTGATACTTGTGCAGAGTGCCCCAAAAGGCCCCTGGTCATGGGGATCTGAAACTGAGCACATCGCTATCTGGTTGTGGTCAGTGGCCCAAGGACATTTTGTGTTTAACGAGACTTGCCCTGCAGGGTCAGAGAGAGATGCAGAAGGTATGGATGGGTTCTTTTGAGAGTGGACAGGGTCTCATGAAGAGGCCTCTTGACGTGCCGGCAGCTCCAATGTGGTCATCCTGACTCCTGGTTCTCAGATGTTAGACTGTTGTCCCGTTGCCTTGTTCCCGTGGTCACTGGTCATCCGTTTAAATTTTCAGCTGCCTTTGATGGTCAGCCAGACAAATACATGACAAAATTGTTTTGGCTTTTTTTTTTTTTTTTAAAGATTTTTATTTATTAGAGCGAGCAAGCAGAAGGAGAAGCAGACCACCCCCCACCTCCACTGAGCAGAGAGCCTGACACAGGGCTCAATCCCAGGACTCTGAGATCATGACTTGAGCTAAAGGCAGATGCTTCGCCAGCTGAACCCCCCAGGTGCCCCCATGACCAAACTCTTAACTCAAGATGGTTTCTTTTGCTGTCAGATATTATTTATCTTTACATTTGGTATTTAGTTTTGAGAATTCCCTCTTCCTGTTTCTCCTGGAGCCAGGTTGGGAATCCATTCGGCAAGAGTAACCGGGCACATGGGCTGGTGACGATGAAGGACACGTGTCTCTCCTTCGTGCAGTTGCTGCGTTTCTTCACTTACCGAATGTGGGCGCAGTCTTACAAACTAGACACTTAAAAGATTGTGGGAAGGAGGCCACTCTTTGTGTAAAAGCTGAACTTTTTATTGTAAACCTTGTAAATTCAGATCAGGCTAAACAGGCCACTTAATTGTATGGCAAGTGAGCTTTAAAAATGACCCAAGGAGCTGCATCCAGCCTCACCGGGAGGGCGTCTCCCATAGCTGTGACTCTGGTTGGCCTCTTTTTTCTTTTTTCTCTTTGCTTGCTCTCAACTTTAGCCTTTTTGCAGTTTACGAGGCAATTCTTTTAAAGTAATGTTTTCAGTATCATTTATGAAAGTATTGAAATTAATTAGAGAATTATAACAGGGCCTGCTTCTTGAAATTAAAACAATTTTTTCCTTTCTGAAAGACCTTTTAAACTTTTTATTAAGGGAAATTTCTAGCACAAAAGTGTAGAAAATTCATCTTAACTTGTGGGAATGAAATGCAGCAAAGGATATTTTCGGAAGTGTATCCTGTTTAGCATGTTGAAATTAAGAGTAGAATTCAAAACTTGGAGTCCTAATTAGGTTCCAGGACACAAGGTGCGGAAGTAAAAGCCACCACCAGTGCTGCTGTTTGAGTTGCGGGACTCTCTGGGCTGCGTGGACTGAGGCAGCTTTATCTGACCTTGCGCTTTAATCTGCTTGAGCTCCTCATGTAGCCAGTGCTTTGTAACTTTATAGCTTTCCAGATGAGCTAACTGGGTTGAGGGTTTGTGCAGAGCTGATAATAAGAAGACCTCCTCCCATACACCATTTGACCTCCGGATGTCCATCCCTGTCTCCAGCAGCAGGTCAGGGAGTTCATTGGTGCTGGAGCTTCATGGTCCAAAGACCTCAAGGCCAGCAGCGGGCTGCGGGTCAGACTGGCGTAGGCCAGCGCCCAGGTGTCATCGCATCTCCTGGACAGACAGTGGTCCTGTCCGCTCCTGCGCCTGCGGGCCGTTCCCCCAGGCGGCTTCTCCCGGTGTTCCTCTTTCTCCCATCCAGCCGTCTGTCTTATGGAAATGAAGCAAACCTAAGACATTTGAGTATTTATGATTTGGGTTTTATGATCTTAATTTTTAGGTGACATGAACATAATTTTCAGTTTTGTTTTTGGATTTTCCGTTTTTGAGTCTAGTTACCAACATAATGGTTATCCTGTGCTGCTTACTGTGTCCCAAGCACACTCCTGAGCATTTGTGGGTTTACGGTCTGGATGGCTGGGGCCTCCCATGCGCTCCGGGAGGCTCTTCATGGAACAAGGACACCGTCAGTAAGAAGGGGCATCGTCTGTGCGCTCGGGAGCTTGTGGGTTGTCTCATCTCCTCACTCGCGAAGCTGTTGTATGCAGTGTTGGGTCCTGTTGGATTTGAGTTGTTTTGTCTTAACCTGACTGGGGAGAAAGTGCTTGTTGGTGCGTTTGATTCCGGGTGGATCAGAGAAGGCTCCGTGCAGGAGGCTGTGGCCCCGCTTTCTTGGAGAAAGGCCCCGTCCTCTTTGTTGGCATTCGGTGTTATTACATCTCTAAAAATATTTCATTTGAAGTCTTCCATTATTTTCAGGAATGAATGGACGTACCAATGGACAGAAGGAGCACGCAGAGTTAAAGTCTTCCTCACTTGTTAAGTTTAAATTTTGATTCAGTTCTGGGCCATGATTTCTTTGCCCACAGTGAAAGCGTTTATTCATTTTTTTTTCTTGGAAATTTGTTCAACGTGCTAAACTAACATATTAATATTTTTCTTGGTCCAAAAAAAGTCATTTGTCCAATTTCCTGTCCGTACAGAGCTGCTGGGGGACATTCTCAAGGACCGGCCCCAGGAGGCTGACGGGATCGACTCGGTGATCGTGGTGGACAACGTCCCTCAGGTGGGGCCCGACCGCCTGGAGAAACTCAAAAACGTCATCCATAAGATCTTCTCCAAGTTTGGGAAAATCACAAATGATTTTTACCCGGAGGAGGATGGGAAGACAAAAGGGTGAGTGGTGGCGGTCCGGTGGCCGAGGTCGCTGTGGATGCACACAGTGCACGCCTCCCCCAGTGGCTCTGCTCTTTCTTGATTCCCCGCCCTCAGCTGAGGGCTCCATACCCGCGGCAGGAGAGCCCGTGGTTCTGGAATTCAGGCATTGTGGGTGGGCTGCTGAACTCTTAAGAAATCAGAGCTTTAGGGCGCCTGGAAGGCTCAGTGGGTTAAAGCCTCTGCCTTCAGCTCAGGTCCTGATCCCAGGGTCCTGGGATCGCCCGCATCGGGCTCTCTGCTCAGCGGGGAACCTGCTTCCCTTCCTCTCTCTCTCTGCCTGCCTCTGTCTACTTGTGATCTCTGTCTGTCACATAAATAAATAAAATCTTAAAAAAAAAAAAAGAAATGAGAGCTTTGTCTTTAAATCTTGTGCCATCAGAGCGGTAATTGACATAAGATGCCTCCTGGATAAGGGGACCAGCAAACTGGAAGCTGGCAGAATTCAGGAAAAATTCTATATATGGAATCTTACTGATTCTAAAATGAGCTTTTCTCCCCCCTCGACATTTTCACATCTCTGAAATGGGTGGGGATGCTTCTTACAGTAAAGGCGAAAGCTGCAGTCACGGCTTCATTAGCAACTTCTCCCCTGCTGTTACCTCAAGTAGCGCATCTGTTAAAAATGGTAGCCTGAGGTCCGTGTCCTAGAATTTGCTTTTTAAAATCGGTGTGAGATTTTTGTAAACACGACTCTGGTTTCTTTATTTTCGGTGCTGTGTCATACTCTCCTATCACAAGGCTGTTCTGTCGGTTGACGTTGGGCATGTCGCCGTTAACCCCTTTTGCCCCTTTAGAACACCCCGAGACAACATGGGATGTGCTCGGGTGGTTCTAACTGATCCACGTGAACAGCAGAACACGAGTTTTCTTTGCTGTGCCGCAAGCCCTTGGGACCTTTCTCCAGGAGAATGTTATATGATACTGGTCTCCATACACGCGGATTGTCTTTTATGGGACAGGATTGAGAAGATGATAACGTTGATGCTTTTTTAATTCAGATTTGAAACTACCTAGGGTAGCTTTTAAGAAACTGTTTTGTATAAAAACAACAACAAACTGCCAAATGCTGGTTATGATTCTTGCGTTTTCTGTCTTAGAAATCAGGTAGAAGGATAACCTCTTTTTGACCAGCGGTTTCTTGTGTTGTGTTTGTTACTCTGAAGCATCCTCTGAAAGCCCTTATGATTTTGCTTTTTATAAAGGATTTATTTGCAGGGGCGAGGAGCAGAGGGAGAAGGGGGAAGGGTTCCCAAGCAGACGCCATGCTGTGTGCGCGGAGCCCAATACGGGGCTTGATCCCACAGCCCTCAGATCATGACCTAAGCCGAAACCAGGAGTCTGGCGCTTAGCTGACTGCACCACCCAAGTGCCCCTATAATTTTGCTTTTAATACACATTATCGGAGTACGCAAATTCTCAGATTTTCTAATGGCTTTATTTGAAAGCGGCCATGCGGTACATTTGTGTAGTCTTAAAGTGCATAATCTTTTAAGTTTTGACACGTATACATCCCGTGAAACTCTACCACAGTCAAGATAGTAAACATTTCATTAGTCAACTATTGTTTGATTTGTGATTGTGG
The DNA here is from genome assembly GCA_004024625.1 of Mellivora capensis. NCBI lineage: Eukaryota > Metazoa > Chordata > Mammalia > Carnivora > Mustelidae > Mellivora > Mellivora capensis. The sequence goes on along the minus strand of PISX010005746.1, from coordinate 31,198 downwards.
CATTAGGGACTTTGGGTCTTCTGTTAGAATTTTGTGTGTGTTTAGGGAACCCGCTCTGCCAGTGACTTGACTCTCGGGGAGGTGGCAGTAGATGGTCACAGGCCTTGATGGTGCTTACAAGTCACATGGATGGTCTTGTTGTGTTGAGCACAGTCCACCTGGTCTTACAGTTTGTACTTGAACTCTGTCTCGATTCAGGTATACGTTCCTGGAATATGCGTCTCCTGCCCACGCCTTGGACGCCGTGAAGAATGCTGATGGCTACAAGCTGGACAAGCAGCACACATTCAGGGTCAACCTCTTCACGGACTTTGACAAGTAAGTGCCAACGGGTGAGAGCCCGGGCCTTCACTGGGCAGGAGAGGCTCTGCGTCTCTGGGACTGTGCTGGTGACCCTTTGGGGAACCCTGTTCTCCAGGCCTGCTGCCGTGGGCCCCTGTCTCACGCCAGCCCCTGACACTCCTGACCACCAGCACCCCTTGCCCACTCTTCCCTCCCCTGTCCCTTCCCCTGAGGGGGACAGGCAGCAGCACCACACAGCCTGTGGCCTAGAGCCTCCAGTGTCGTCGTGTGTGTGTGTGTCTCTCCCCCTCTCCCCGCCATAGTTGTGCTGCGTGTTGCTGATGAGTTCCTTTTTCTCTTCCAGGTATATGACCATCAGTGATGAGTGGGATATTCCAGAGAAACAGCCCTTCAAAGACTTGGTACGTGGGTGGGACCAGTATGTGCTTGAAAGGAAAGCTGGGCAGCCCTGTGGCTTGCAGACTGAGCTCCCTAGGAGTCGCTGCTGCTGGCCTGAGTCGCTCGGACCTCCAGGAGCATGAGGCAGGAATACGGCTTCTTAGATGGAAGTTGATGGGATGTGTACCCTATCCCTTGCCTTTGGTTCTTTTTCCAGGGAAATTTACGGTACTGGCTCGAAGAGGCAGAATGCAGAGATCAGTACAGTGTAATTTTTGAGAGTGGAGACCGTACTTCCATATTCTGGAATGATGTGAAGGATCCTGTCTCCATCGAAGAGAGAGCGGTGGGTGTTTGCTGCCACGTGGGGGCTTACTGTATATTTCCGTGGGCGGGGAGGTGGGTACCCGAGCAGGTGAAGTGTCGTGTTCTTCCAGAATGCATCCCTGAGAACAACATCCTTCGTTCTGGCTTTGAAATAAGCCACAAGACGTGAGGAGGCTTCTTGTGTTTTCCGGTTAAGAGTCTGAGGAGTTGATACCTTGCAGAAGGAGGAGGCTTTGTGCTGCATGCTGGGGTTGCGTTCACACGGGCTCTGACTTCTCCTGCAGAGGTGGACGGAGACGTACGTGCGCTGGTCCCCCAAGGGCACCTACCTGGCCACGTTCCATCACCGAGGCATCGCCCTCTGGGGTGGAGAGAAGTTCAAGCAAATCCAGAGATTCAGCCACCAGGGGGTTCAGCTCATTGACTTCTCGCCTTGTGAGAGGTAAGCGGGGAGGAGAGACAGGTGGGGTCCGTGCTTGCTTCGTGCCGACCTCTGTGCTAACGGTACAGCTTGGGTTTTGCAGTAATTTCAAACCTAACGGAAGTATCCCAGGAGACGTAGGAGGAGCTCGTGTGTACCCTTTGCTGATGTTCCCCGCTTAGCGCTTGTTGGGGTTTGCTTTATTGTTTCTCCGCCAGACACATGTGACTTGGTCCTGAGCCACTGGGAATTAGTGGAAGCATGGTGTCCCGTCCCACCCCCCCCACCCCCCCGCCCCCGTGCATTTCCTGGGGCAGGGAGAACTCTTCACCTGTCCGCGGTGCTGGGTGAGGGTCCGGCATCATCTCCTTCTTCTACTTGAGTGCTACCCTGTTCCCACATCTCACTCGGTCTAGTAACGACCTTCATCCCCTCAGTTCTGGGTCTAGTCCGGGCACACGTCCTGAGTCTATAACTTCACTGTGAACGGCATTTTCTTGTGTGTGAGAGCGCAGAGGTCTGTGGCAGCAGGTGCCAGCTTAAAGGAGAACTCCCAGGGCCAGGGAGGGTCCTCCTTCCTGGGTGCTCACGGATGGCTTCAGGGCCCAGCATGCCCTGCGGCACTGCTTTTTGTGTCCCCTGCTCAGGGCTGTCCCCAAGCCTTCCCTGTTGTGTCCCCTCCTCTGTCCAGAAGAGGTCGGCCTCCTACCACGTGGTCTGACTTCATTGTGGCGTCGTGACAGCCCCCGTGTTTCCGGGCTCCTGAGACGTGGCTCTTCTATATCTGCTCTGCTTTTGAGTTTTTTGGTATAAGAATCTCCTAATACCAGGAAAACTAGAGAGAGGACTTTAATAAGGTTTATATGGTAAATATGTAGCCTTAATGATTTCTCATTTTGCCATTTTTAATTCAAAACGGTTTAGGGCAGGGGTGCTTTGGTGGCTCATTTGGTTAAGCATCTGCTTTCAGCTCAGGTCATGATTCCGAGGTCTTGGGATTGAGTCCTGTGTCCGGCTCCCTGCTCAGTAGGAGGCCTACTTTTCTCTCTACCCCTCCCTCCTGCTCTGCTCTCCCTTGCTAGCTTTCTCAAATGAATAAATAAAATCTTAAAACCGTACTTGTTGGGGCGCCTGGGTGGCTCAGTGGGTTAAAGCCTCTGCCTTCGGCTCAGGTCATGATCCCAGGGTCCTGGGATCGAGCCCCACATCAGGCTCTCTGCTCGGCAGGGAGCCTGCTTCCTCCTCTCTCTCTGCCTGCCTCTGCCTACTTGTAATCTCTGTCTGTCAAATAAATAAAATCTTTTAAAAAAAAGAAGGATCTTACCTGTTTTGGGCATTTTGGACAAGTGCTAGGTTCCTCTAGGAAACAGGCATTGGTCCGGGTGAAGGCATGTGTTCTCTCTGGTCATGGTTCTTTCTTCCCGGCCAGCAGCCCTGACTGGTCCCCTCAGCATCTTCTAATGTACACGTGCACCCACGTCCGGCCCTAGCGCTCGTGTGTGCAGTCCGCCTGTCGCCCTGTGTGGCCCGCCCTTCCCATGTGGGGCTTTGGTGTTGGCTTGTGAGGAAGATGGGGCCGGTGGGGGGTGCGGGTCTGATGCTTCCTCAAGGCGGCCCATAACTGGCTCCTTCCATCCTCATGTTTCCGTGAACCGTGACTTCTCCATGATGGACGTTTCTCAGTTTTGATGAAGTCCTTTTCCTGGCATGTCTTCTTGGAGGTCTCATGACTTCACAGGCAGTGGCACCTTCTGGGGACAGGACACCTGAGGTGCTCCTTACAGTGGCCGCGTGCTGGGACCCGTCGTGTGTGGAGACTCCCGGGCCCTGTGCGCGGATGGCGAGTGCGGGGAGGAGCCCCCTCTGGCCGGCCGGCAGCTGCTTTCAGCTGCGTCCCAGACTTGTGTGGTGTCATTGGTGTGCATAGACCTCTCTTTGCTCCAGGCCAGCCCCCCTGGGCCATCTTCCTCAATGTCTGTCCCTGGTGCTCCCAGGAAGCCCTTGCATGAGGCAGCAGCGCCTGCTTCGTCCTGCAAAGGAGTGTGAAAGGGCTGTTTTCCAGATAAGCAGTGAATCAAGCTGTTTCTGTCATTCTGCGTGGCGGCGTCATGTTGATGCAGACGGCTGGGATGGGTCTGTAGGGGGAACTTCGTAAATTGGGGGTGCGGGTGACTCCAGCCCATCGGGAGGCCCTCAGGGCACTGGACAACGCCCATCCTCGGCCTTTTCTCCTCGAGTTTGCTTTTGCCTTTCCTGCGTCCTGTTCCGAGGGGGCCCTCTGGCTTAGAAGGTTGTGCTGTGTGTCAGCAGAGTGAACCGGGGCCCTGGGCGTAGACAAGCCAGCGTTGGGAGAGTGAGAAGCTCCAGGCACAGAGGTTGGCCTAGATGGATGAGTGCTGGCTTTTGAAACGCACATGGCCAATCTGTTTCCTTCCTTGGGCCAACTAAGTATCGACGAAAATCAAGAATTGTACCCCAATCCATCTGGAACACAAGCAGACTTCGGCTTGGTATCTGCTGGGTCGGCCAGTGTCCTGATCTTGTGGAGAAAACCTTCAAGGGGGCCACCCCTGGAGTGCCCTGATGCCTCGCAGATGGTCTGGTCCATGGTCGGAGCGGGTTTTGTGGGGAGAACCTTTCCGGAAGACGGGGTTTGGAGACCGTGCTGAGTCTGACAGCTGCTCCTAGGCCTGGTGCCGTCTGCAGTGGAGGCTCGGTGCGCACCGGTGCTCACCTTGCCCACACACAGTGTGACGCGGGGAGAAGGTGGGGCGGTGAGCGGGATCATCAACAGTGTTCCCTTTGTGACAGGTATCTAGTGACATTCAGCCCCCTGATGGACACTCAGGACGACCCTCAAGCCATCATCATCTGGGACATCCTGACCGGACAGAAGAAGAGGGGTTTCCACTGCGAGAGCTCAGCCCACTGGCCGATCTTTAAGTGAGTAAATGCAGTGGCCTGCGGCAAGCGTGTGGGAGCCTTCTCTGCTCATGACAGGGCCTGACACTTCTCTTCTCTCTCAGGTGGAGCCACGATGGTAAATTCTTCGCCAGAATGACCCTCGACACTCTAAGCATTTATGAAACTCCTGTAAGTGACACGGTTTCCTGGGGGCATGGTTTTTCACTTATCTCGCGGGGGAGGGGACGGGTAGAGCAGTGAATGTGTGCAGAATGAGGGGAGCCCAGTTGCCCCTTTCCCGTGACTGCCCCGGGCCCTGATGTGCCTGTGCTGTTGCCATCAGTCCGGGATGGAAGGACACAGAAGGGCCTTTGGAGATGGGTACTTTGCTGCTGCGGGTGAACTATTTCCTTGCTGTGTGTCCCCCACTGGGCTTACTTGCTGGGCTCATTCCAGAAACTCTTGTTTCCTTTTCGAGAAAATGCAGGTGTGTTATGGAGAGAGTGGCGTGATTTAACTCCATTGTAACCCTTGTTTTTCCTCAGTCTATGGGCCTGTTGGACAAGAAGAGCTTGAAGATCTCCGGCATAAAGTGAGTGAGTGTTGTCGCAGGTGGGCTGTAGGAGCGGGTATCCCCTGCTCCAGCACTCGGTGCTTCCTCAGCTGGAGAGGACGCCATGTCCTCATTCTGGTCCCTAAGGGCGGCACGGCAGGCCCCAGCCCACCACCTTCTGTGGGGCTTACGGCCCACATTCCCTTCTGCATGTAGACCCTTCGTATGGTCACAGGCTCTATTTTGTGTCCTGCTTGCTACCTTGGGACTAGAAACTCGGGCTGCAGTCTTTGGGGAAGACAGGCGGAGGGCGAAGGGCGAAGGGCTCCATGTGGCTGACAGGCTTCTGTGAGGTCTGCTGACCGAGCAGGGGGCTTGGGTGGTCCTCGGAGAATGGCCCAACGCAGTCACACTCAGCTCATGTGCCCCCTTCAGAGGGGCCTGTCTCTGCAGAGAGCTGTCAGCCGTGCAGGGGACATGAACGGTCCTCTTTTTGGGTTGAGTTCTCGGGCGCAAGGGTGGCTTACGATACAAGCTACACCAGGAATTGGTTCCCTGTCACCATCACAGTAGAGGGAGTCTGGTTTGTGAGGGTGCCCGGCCTCTAGGTGACTGCGCAATGGAAGCCAGTCCTCTCACCATGGGACCCTGTTGCGCCCTCTGAGGCCCGCTCTTCTTTGAGCGCTGGGGGGTGTCAGGCATCCTTTGGGGCCCAGCAGCCGCAGGGTGTGGTGGTGGGGGGCTCTCAGGGAAAGTGGCTGGTGCCGTCTGGCAGCAGAGCGCCGGGCTGGTTTCTAGCCGGTGAGCCCGATCTCCGCTACTCCGCTCCCTTCCTGGCGGCGTCCTAACCACTCCTCAGCTGACGCTGTGTTCTCTCTGTCCTGCAGGGACTTCTCTTGGTCTCCCGGGGGTAACATCATAGCTTTTTGGGTGCCTGAGGACAAAGATATCCCGGCCAGGGTCACCCTGATGCAGCTGCCCACCAGACAAGAGATCAGGGTTCGGAATTTGTTCAACGTGGTGGACTGTAAGCTGCATTGGCAGAAAAACGGGGATTACTTGTGTGTCAAAGTGGATAGGACCCCCAAAGGGACCCAGGTGAGTGGATGCCCCTGAGCAGAGGCCCCTCCTTCCAGCTCTACTCCCACCTCTTGTTTGAAGGGTGTTAGTGTCTTGTTTGTTCACACCTGTGGCTGGTCTTCATCCCCCCCCTCCCCCCCCCCGGGCTTCTTGGTATCCTCACAGGCCCGTGTGGCCCTTGCTATGTTCTTAACTGGAGAGTGTTTTCATTCTCTAAAAAAGCCTGTACCCGTCAGCACCCCAGTGCCCCATCCCCTGGCTTCCCGACACCTGCTGCTTGCTCCACCTTCTTCCTGTGTGAGCCCACACAGCAGTGTCGAGACACTTGGTGGGAATGAAGGCATGCAGCGTGCGGCCTGGCCTCCCTCACCGAGCACGTTTTCAGGGCTCCCCTGCGCTGTGGCATGTGTCTGCGCCTCGTTCCGGGTCAGTGCTGAGTGGGGCTCTGCTAGGTGGCTGTGCTGGCTGGTGTGCCCGTACCTGTGGGTGGACCTGCCTATCATCTGCACCCTCGGGCCGTCCCGGATGAGGTGGCATCCTGGCTTCTGTTTAATGCCTGTGTCCAGAAGATAGCTGCAGGGTGTCTCTCTCTCTCTCTCTCTCTCTCTCTCTCGGTGTCTCTCTCTCTCTCTCTCTCTCTCACACACACACACACACACCCACACACCCCGGTGCTGGGCCTCCAGGGCGCTGCGGAGTTTGGCAGACAAGCTGCGGTGGGTATCCCTGAGCCTCCATGCAGGGATGTGGCAGGAGGGCCGAGGGGCCCTGCTGTCCTGCACCGAGATGGCACCTATGGGTGCCTCTGGTGGTGCGGGGTGCTGGCTGGAACCTCCTGGGCCGAGTTCCGTCACGTAGATACTCACACACCTTTACCGATTGTGCATGTGTCCCCTTCCATCCTGTTCTGTTGTCGTTGGGGTATGTTTTTCTTGCGCTTTCAGCTTCCACAGTATTGCCCCATGTTTTCTCTCCCAAACAGGGTGTTGTCACAAATTTTGAAATTTTCCGAATGAGGGAAAAACAGGTGCCTGTCGATGTGGTGGAAATGAAAGGCAAGTTCCGTGTGGTTCCTTGTGGTCGGTGGTCCCCAGGTGCAGCCCTCCGGGCCCTGGCGCTCTGTGCTACCCACCTGCCGGCACAGGTGGCTGCAGCCCTGCTGTCTGCCTCCCGGGCCTGAACACGTGCGTCTCCATTTCGGCTGCCATGTGGCCTGCCCACTCTCTCTTCACACCCCTGCCGGGCCTAAGAGTGAGGGTCCTGGCCAGTTTCCTGCTGAGAGATGCGTGGGGAGTGGGTTTTCCTGACGTTTGCAGCTCCCGGCAGCAGAAGGGCTTTTCACGTGACAAACGAGTTCCCGAGTGATGCAGGCTTTATTCTGGGCGTAAAACCGGGCGGGCGCTGTGGTGCCTCCGGGTGGGAAGCAGAGCCTGTGTCGCTGGCGGGTTTTGTGCCTTGGTTGTGTTCTGGTCTGCGAGGGAGAGGAGGACAGAGCAAGAGGGTATGGCCTGGGTGCTCTGTGCTGTCAGCCCCAGGGGACTGCGGGGTCCTGTATGGAGAACAGAGGTGAGCGCCAGCAAGCGGGGTGCACTTAGGTGGCATTCCTGCCTGGCCAGGCTGGTCTCACCCAAGTTCCCGTGCCCTCGTTCCTAGGCCTCTTGTGCGGCTTAACAAACTTAAGGATTTTGAGTGGTTTTTTTGGTTGAGTCGTGAAGGTTGTGCAGGAACGTTGTTTGATCAGGAACGTTACTTCGTTACGCGACCAAGAAAACATGAGACTTAACTCTTTCTTGATTGCAGAAACCATCATAGCCTTTGCCTGGGAGCCAAACGGGAGTAAGTTTGCCGTGCTGCACGGGGAGGCTCCGCGGATATCTGTTTCCTTCTACCACGTGAAGAACAACGGGAAGATTGAGCTCATCAGTAAGTAACCTTGCCCGTTGCTGGGCGCATGGGAGGGAGGACGGACGGACAGACAGGCGGGCCCTCTGGAGGGTCACTTCACACGCTTGTTCTGCTGGCTGGGGGTGCTGCTCAGGCTGTCCCGCAGCTAAGAGGGCCCTGTGGCTCTGGCTTTCCTCGTGGTGGCCGCACAGTCTGTGGCCCCTCAGGGAGCTCCCACCGGGCTCTCCCAAGACAGGGGTTCTGAGCAGATGCACTCTCCCTCTCGTGGCCACAGCTGTTGTCTCTTTGCTGGGGACCCTGTCTCACTGTGCTCTGCTCCGCTTTCGAGGGGCCCCCTCATTCCCTGGCCTCTCTCAGTGACCCGCTCCTGCCTGCAGCAGACCCTTCCAGGGTGTTGCCTACCGTGGGGTGAACAGTTGCTTGTGTCGTGTGGGGACCTCAGCAGTGGAAACGGGCTGTGTGTCCCCGTAACCAGCGGCTCAGGTGCTGAGCTTGTCCTGAGGGAATGCTGGGAGCTCAGCGGTGTTTCCGGGAGACAGGGACGCTGTCTGTCACCAAACCGACTGCACTATTAATTCCCTGTGATGTAGAAGGAAAGTGGGGCCGTTCTAGGCTGCCAGGAGGCTGGCACTGTCTCTGGCTAGAAAGCCGGTTTGTGAATAGCCAGTGAAGACAAACCTTCCTCTCCTGAGGGCTCAGGGTTGCCCACTTGGAAGGATGGCCGTGCGGGGCCTGCTGACATGTCCGTGGCCTTTCAGGGACGTCTTACGGCTTTCTCTCCCACCTTCATCTTGGTCTGAGAATCCTGCCCGGCGGGCCGTGCTGCCGTTCCCCATCTCCCTGTCCTCCCTCGGCCCGGGTCTGTGGATCCGCTGCAGGCCCAAGTCGGGCTGGGGTTCACTTTGTGCCCTTGGCTGGAGGCCCTCCGCTGTCCAGGGCCTCTGTGGGGTCCTCATTGGATGGAGGCGGGCTGCGCGTTGGGAGAGATGGTGGCTTTCACGTTTTTGACTGCAGCATTTGAGAAAGGTGGTTTGAGTCACTGGATGGATGGATCTTGGGCTTTTTTGGGTCCCCTGTCTCTGCACTGGATGAGAGGGTGGGTTCCTCGCCCTCGTGGAGACCCTGCGACCGTGTTTATAGTGACTCCTCTGTCCAACTTCCCTGAGAAGTAAATTGTTTTGAACGTGAAACGTTAACTACAAACGATAACGTAGCTTTAGGATGCTTCCTCTCTTCTTGAAGCGTGTTTTGTGGCTTAAAGTATACACGGCCCAGGGTTTTCCAAAATCGTGCTCCTGGGCACCAGGCTGGTGTGGGGTGCATGTGAGAACGTACCGCCCGGGGCAGCGTGAGCCTGTCGCCCGTGCCAGCCACGCCTGCTTTTGGCACCTCGACAGACACTTAACAGATGCTCTTGTTTTTAGAAATGTTTGACAAGCAGCAGGCGAATACCATCTTCTGGAGCCCCCAGGGACAGTTCGTGGTGTTGGCTGGCCTGAGGAGGTGGGTGTCTGCGGCCTAATGCCTTGTGTTCATGGTGCCCAGAGCTCTGTGGGCTACTGTGGGACCTGACTTAGGTCCCTGCGGGTCACGGTGGTTCCTCCACACAGTGATGGAGCGTCCTCGTGTGAAAGGGCTGTCCCCGCACTTTTGGTGGATGGGTTTATTGTGTTTCCATTTTCTGTCTGGAAGACGTGGGAGTGTTGCGATGTCCTCATGGTTGAACGAGATGTCTTCCTGGCCGGGCAGCGAGCTCAGTGGGAAACCCGCGTCCTCTTGTGGGAAGGCTGTTGGAGCAGGTGGACGGGTGCGAGGCTGTCTCTGAGGCGTGAGCACGAGTGCGGCAGTGTTTACCCTCCGTGCCCCTGCTCACCCTCTGTCCCAGCTGTACGGGAGCCTGAGGCACCCCTGTCCTCCGGTGCGTCAGCAGAACGCACTCAGAGTTCCTGCTTTCCTGACCTCGTGGGAGGTGCCTGCTGTGTTTCTAGATAATCTGGGGCACACACATGGGGCTCCCATGTGCATTCCCCACGGAGCACTTCCTCCTCAATGGCGGGGCTCCGAGTCCACCCTGGAGCCTGAGCGGGACGCCCGGAGGCTGTGGGTGCGCTGACTGTTCTGTCTTCCCAGCATGAACGGTGCCTTGGCTTTTGTTGACACGTCGGACTGTACAGTCATGAACATCGCAGAGCACTACATGGCCTCTGATGTGGAGTGGGACCCCACTGGGCGCTACGTTGTCACCTCTGTGTCCTGGTGGAGCCATAAGGTACGGGGCCCCGTCTGGCCTGTGTGGTGTGGGACCTGGCTGTGCTGGGCCTTGCGTGTCCCTGCCCCCTGCCACACTGGATCTCCGTGAGGTGGGTACTGTTAGTCACTCTTTGCTGCCCTGCCTGGCGGCTTCGGAAAGCTCTTCGGCAGCACCTCTGAGACGGCCCGCTTTTCCACGAGCTCGGTGGCGTTCCTTGATTTCCCTTTCCTGAGTGGATTGCATCTCAGGCCGGCTGCAGCCTGAGTCCAGCCCCCTTCCTCTGGAATAGGAGCTGGGGGGCTTTTTTGGGTCTGCTTTCTCCCCACAGCCGGGAGCTCACCCACACAGGCCTCGGAGGCTCAGAGGCGGGGGAGGACGGGCCGTGCTGTACGTGTACTTTCCCAGTAGGATCATTTTTCTCTCAAGAAGTCCATGGTTTCAATCCCCTTTATCTGGCACCCAGCTTGCCAGGCCCTCTGCGGCCTCTGCTGGCCTTTGCTCGTTCGGCACGACTGTGCGGCCCATGTTTGCGCCTCTTCTGCCCGAGATGCATTCCCTTGTGTGTGTGAGGTTTCTGCCTCAGGGCGCCGCTCCCCCACCCTGCTCTGTTTTCTGGGTGCTTGAGGGGCACTAGGTCCCCTGAGGCCACTGTTTATAGTGTGTTTCTTCCTTTTCCTGCAAGAGTGCGGTGTCATGTGGGCTGGGCCTTCTCTGGTTCGCCTGGCATGTGGTCATTCAGTCGGGCTGCCTGGGGGGACGGGTGCCACGTGGGAGCCACTGGAGAGGGCTGCTTGCCCGAGGGTCTGGGACTCCTTGAAAGGACATGAAAACGTGTGTGTGCACGTGTCCTCAGTCTCAAATGTCCGTAACTTGAAAAACTTCAGAAATGCCACGTTTATGAGCGTGAGAGGCTGTGTCCAAGGTGGTTCTCTGGCGTGCACGTGCTGGCGGGTCTGCAGCTTTGTTCCCATGTTTAGTGCTCCTGGGCTGCTGGTGAACTCTGCCGAGCCTTTCTTTCAGCCGAGTCTTTCTTGCTGGTGGACGTGCTGAGACTTGAACCAGCTCATGCATGTGTGCAGAGCCTGAGAGATCAAATCTAGGCGATTCAGTGTGACGAACCACGAATGTGCGGGAGCTCAGACCCCACAGCTGTCCCCAAACACTGTGTCTTGGAAAGAGTCTGTGTGAGGGACCAGCGTGTAGACCATGCCCGCGTGTGCGGTGCCATCTGGTGCCGAAATCCTATTGACTGTGGGCCAGTGTCTGGCGCCCCAGGCTCCCGAAGGGCCGGTCTGCGCGAGACAGCCCCAGTGCCATTCCCTTCGTCAGGAAAGACGCCCGCTGAGCGGGGCAGCGTGTCTGCTGATGCAGTAGCTGGGTTCTGGCAGGAGTGCCCTGGTACGGGCCGGTAGAGCACTCGTGCCATGGAGCTTGTGCCGGTGGCTGTGCGAGGTGCCTTCCATGTCACCCGTCGGGCCTGTGGACCGTGTTCCTGGACCGTGGGCGGGCACACTTTTCCGCGGTCTCTAGCTACATGAGGGCTTCCAGACCATATGGACGAGATGCTTGGTGTGCTGGGCTCTGGGAGGGTGCAGGGCCAGGAGCACGTCCTGTGGGAGTCGCAGCGTGAGCAGCATTCGGGCCTCTGCCCCCTGCAGGTGGACAACGCTTACTGGCTGTGGACTTTCCAAGGACGCCTTCTGCAGAAGAACAACAAGGACCGCTTTTGCCAGCTGCTGTGGAGACCACGGCCCCCCACGCTCCTGAGCCAGGATCAGATAAAGGTCTGGGGCCCCTGGGACCAGGGGAACGTGGACGCCCTCGTGGCACTGACAGAGACTTTTTTTCTGTCAGTGTTCAGTTGGTCATGCCTGAGGAATGGAAACGGGATGTTTGGGGCGCCCTTTGAAGAGACGCGAGAGCCCTGGGGGCCCCACGGGAAGGAGTAGTTGCAGGGTCGTATACGTGGGTTTGTAGGTCGTGGCCAGCTGTGTCTGTGCTCTTCGAGGACGCTTGCACAGAGCGGAGGGGATGTAAGCCGTGCTGGCGGTGCTGGGAGAGGGTGTCCGCATGTGTGCAGTCATGGTGAAGTGTGCTGCCGGCGTCAGGGCCCGCGGGACGTGGCTCCTGTGAGAGGCAGGCGCTCACGCAGTGAGACCTGCAGGCCGGCGCTGGTGCGTGTGCTCGGCTCGTGGGCACCTCTGTGCTCGTGATCCTGAGGCTGTCGCACGTTGACGACTCTGGAGATCCTTTGAACATTTCAATCTTGAGTGTCTTGTCTTTGTTTTTGTTTTAGCAAATTAAAAAGGATCTGAAGAAATATTCAAAGATCTTTGAACAGAAGGATCGTCTGAGCCAGTCCAAAGCCTCAAAGGTTAGGCTGCTCCCGGACTGAGGGAGGAGCCAGCGTCAGGCCCGGGGCGGCAGGGGTGGGGGGACGGTGGTGTGTGCCACAGACGCTCGATGTGCCACTGCCGTGTGTAGACTGGTGGGCCCTGGCACACTTCTCCGGGGGGCTGGCCGTCCAGATGTGGGGGACGCGGGGTTGGTCCGAGTGAGGGGAAGGAGGAGGAGAGCATGTGTCCCCATTCCTGTCCCAAGAGCCTCTCTGAATAGAGTGGTGCTCATGGCACCCAGGGCTGGCCATGGTGAGGGGTCTGTCAGCTTCCTTCAACTCCATGCACAGGAACTGGTGGAGAGAAGACGCACCATGATGGAAGACTTCCGAAAATACCGGAAAATGGCCCAAGAACTTTATATGGAGCAGAAGAGTGAACGTCTGGAATTGCGAGGAGGTAACTATGAGCCGAAGACCTGTGTTTTAGAGTATGCGTTTGCTGAGACGTTTTTCTACCCTATTGTGTGAGTGTTCTAGTTAAATGTCGAGTGTTGTAAAGATCCTTAAATTGTCAGGGACTAGAGTTTCCCACGGCCGCAGTCTGCAGGGAACCTTGCTGTTCACACTGGGCTCTAAGCTAATGCGGGTGTGTGGACGTGGGTGTGAGCCTGTGTGCACCCAGCTCACTCTCCTCGCCTGCTCGCAGGTGTGGACACAGACGAGCTGGACAGCAACGTGGAGGACTGGGAGGAGGAGACCATCGAGTTCTTTGTTACTGAGGAGATCATTCCTTTGGGAAATCAGGAGTGACCCGAAAACTGTGGTAAGACCTCTTCAGGTGGGGATAAGCAGGACCCTGACGTGCTGTATGGTTCCTCAAGTGAGGAAATTCCCAGGGTCACGTCCTTGGGCTCAGGATATCCCTTGTGTAGCAGCTGCAGGGGGCCACGTGCTCATCCTGGCTGTCAGAGCTGGAGCTCTCTGAGGGCAGCAGGGCCTCGAGCCCCAGATTTAGGGCAGGGCGCCTTGCAAGTGGGGTCTGGTTGTGGATAAGACACAGGCTGGGGAGCAGGAAGGAGGCCGGCTGTGGACCGTCTCCAGATGTGTAGCTGGGAGATGGCCTCCGTGTGCCCCGCAGAGCCAGGAGCCTACAGAACCCGGTCAGGCGAGGCAGGGTACTTCTCAGCGAAAGCACGGGGACCCAGAGTCACCCACGGGGTGGGTCCTCAGGCGAGGCTTTTGCTGTGGAGGCTGCCCCCTGGGGCGTCTGCTCCTGCTTGTCTCGGGCATCAGGTTGACACAGACTTCCGGAGTCCCTTCCAGATGCCTTCTGAGACCATGTAGTCAGTGACAGCCCATCAGGGCGCGCTGTCGGGGGTCGCTGTTGCTGATGTGCCTCTTGTCAAGGTGCGGAGCAGAGAGTGAACGCCTGCTCCCTTCTTGCAGCATCCCTGCGTCGCGTGCTGGAACCAGGTCGTCCTTCTGCAGGAAGCCTGCACGATGCCTGAATTCTTACCTGTGCTTTCTCTTGCTCTAGACTGTGTGCCCGGATGACCGCATCTTCACACATTACTGTGCCTTTAGCCCCTGGTCTCCACCTCAGGGGAGGATCGAAGGCACTGCTTTAAATTTTTTCTTGTTTGGGATTTTAAAAATCACACCACCAGTGTTTGTTCCTCACACTTGTGCGCCGCTGCAGGGGCCCCTCCCGTCCTCCTGAGGTGCACAGTCAAGCGACCTCCCGACCTCGAGGACTGGTCCTGCCCTTCGCACAGGCCAGCATGGCTGTGTCCCAGCTGGTCCCAGGCGCCGCAGGGAAGCTGCGCCCTGCAGGCGCCATTCAGGTTGTGCCGGCTTCTCAATGAGCTGAGCGTGGAAATAAAAGCAAACCTGTACGAAAAAGCTGTCTTTCTCCTGTTTTTACACGGTAGGTAGTGGCCTTGAATCTGGTGCCTATCTCTCTGCCCCCGGCCATGGTGGCAGTCTGGGCTCAACACGCCCACTGCCCCTGAGGCCGACGTGGCGAGGAGGGAGGCCTCCATCCTCCTGTGGCTGTGCGTTTTCAGCTGAGCTCTGTGAAGTACAGCAGCGGCCTCCGTCCCTGCAGAAAACGGGCTTGTCAGCTGTTGTTTTCTGTGCTCATTTCATCTGGTGAGAAAAACCCCCTCTAGACTTTTCCTTGGAGTCATGCATGTCTGAAGTTGTTTGTGAGAGTTGTCACTTCAGCCACTGTCGTGTGGTGCTTTGAATATCTAACTTCACGTTCCTCCTGGAACAGGGGCAGACTGGACGTGTAACCTTGGCCCTTGTTTATTTGCAACATCTGCTACGGTCGGTGCCTTGTCGGCTGCCGTGGTTGCACTTCTGTCTGTCTCTCCGGGAGCCCAATGCTTGACATGGGAAGCAGTGAAGCATGGGATGGGCACGCCGCAGACGCCTGACCGGGGCTCTCATGGACCTGAAAGGTTCTGGGATTGGAGGCTAAGCTGTCATCTGCAGGGCCCGGGCAGTCCCTGACCTGTGGGGGCTGCGCTGGAGGAGCAGGTGGGCGGCCTGCCGCAACCCCGGGCCCGGCTGCGAGGCACAGTTGGTGCTCCATTCCCGGTTCCAGCTGTTGCCATCCTGGCTCCCTGTCAACACACGGGTGCCCCTTGTTCGTACTCACATCCTTTAAACCCCAGTGTGCCGAGTCCTGGGTTTTACATTTGATGGTGGTAAGAAAGAAAAGGTCCAGGCTTTGGTCGTTTTCCCAGATTTTTAACAGAGCTTTCAAAAAATTTACTTTTGATTGTTTTAAACTTGTTAGTTATAATTGTTTTACATAATTTGTTAATAAAAGAATTTCTGAAACACGTGTGCTTGTTTTGTGATGTTCTGCTCTAGAAACAGGTTTCCCAGGCCAGGCCCAGGCAGAAGAGCCTGACCTGTCCTGCGGGTCTGGGGCGGCCTCTGTGCTCTGGCCTCTGGCTGGGGCATCAGGGTGGGTGCAGCCCCAGCTCCCCCAGCATGGACCCGCCATCCTGGTCCTGTCTCCAGAGGAGACTTTTGCCCTCATGCGGGACCTAGAGCATTGGGGTCTCCGGCATCTGCCTGTGGGTCACAGGCTGGAGCCTTCATGGAAGGGAGACGTGGGCATCACGGTGGGCAGTGCTCTCTGTTCCCCTTGTGTTGGTGGTAGGGTGGGGACGTCCTGGTGCTCAGTGCTGACCTGCCACCCAGAAGAGAACAGGGCCGGGCTGGGACAGCTGTGCTGACCTGGGGGGAATCACTTGAGCTCAGGCCCGGCCCCCACTGCTCCAGTGGCCTCTGCGCCTCCTAGCACGCGGCTGCAGTCTCCCAAAACAGATGTCTCGGGCGCAAGCTTACTGGATCTGGCTCTGAGCGACTTTCATCCAATGCAGGAGTGGCTTGTTCATGCCAGTCGTTCTCCCCATGAGGGCACAGCGCTCCAGAGGCTGTGGGGAAAAGCGGGGCACAGCTCGGCCCACCTGCACAGATGCCTGATGGTCAATGCTAGTCTGGCCCAGGGTGTGGTGGAGATGAAATGCAACTAGAAAGATGTCCCGAGCAGAAACCAGAAGGTCACTTAAAGGTTCTAGAAATGCATTCATGGGGAGAAGCATTTGTAGTTGAGATTACAACAAACCTTAGCTGGTGGGATTGGCTGCCTATTGGTGGAAACACTCTTAAGGCCAAGCCTCTGGCTCTCAGGCTTCCCTGTAGAGCAGGTGAAGCAATCCAGGAGCCCTGGGGTTTGGCAGTGAATGAGGGCAGAGACATAAAGTCTGGGCCAAGGTCTGGAGCCCGACCCCGAGTGCCCAGCATGCCCCTGGCTTGTGTCCTCTGGGGTCCAGGCCACCCAGCTGCTTGGGGCCTCCCAAACCACGTGTGCAGTCCCATGTGTGCGACAGTTAAGGACTGGCTGGGCTCCTGGGGCCTGCTGATGTCACCGAGGCAGGGCGGGCGGGGGTTGGGGGCTCTGGGCAGACAGGTCGCCTAGCCTTGCCTGCCAGGAGAGCAGGGAGCACACCATGCCCGCTGGCCCCACTGCCGGCCCCGCGGCTGGCCCTTCCCCGGCCAGGGGAAGCCCGGCCATGAGAGAGGTGGAGGCCAAGGACCAGCCGCTCATGGTGAGCATCCCCCCTGTGTTCCCAGGCTGCTACCTCCTGACCCTCCTGGTGCCTTGTTGGTACAGGTCGGTGTGCAGGGCTGTGGGTCCCCTTCCAGGGCCTTGCCTCTACTCCCCTGTCTCAGCCTCTCCCCCCACCCCCCGCCAGCCCTGTGATTCCCCCAACAACCTCCAGGCCCTGCGGGGGGACTTCAGCCTACTTGGTGGTTGATGAGCTGAGGTCGGTTACAGGGAGACCCTTGTGGAGCTGGGTACGGGGCCCTGGTGCGTTGGGAGGATGGGAAACAGCCTCCTGGGGGGCCTCTGAAAGGCAGCCGGCATGGTGTTCTGCCCACAGGTAGCGCTTCGGATCCGCCCGCTCAGTGACACAGAACTGGAGGAAGGGGCCGCTGTCATCGCCCACAAGGTGGGGGACCAGGTGAGACCACAGTGGCTCGGGGTGGGGGCGCGGGGGGTTGCGACGCTCACCTACATGTGCTTCACCAGCCTGCTCCCTCCCTCGACTCATCTGAGTGGCTCAGCTGTTCCCAGCTGTTCCCCACACCAGGCAGAGCTGAGAGGAACACAGCACTGTCCCCATCCTGCTCGCTGTCACAGAGGATCAAGCAGGGCAAATGGGTTACTCTAGACCTGGAGCAGTGCCCAGAGGAGGCGAGAGGGGGCGGTCCTGGCAGAAGGGGAAGTCAGCCCCCAAGGTTGGTGAGGGGCGAGTGTGGCCGCTCTGAGGGCACAGGGTAGGAGAGGCAGGGGGGACCAGAGCCCTTCGGCAGGTCTAGCTAAGGGTCTAGGGCCCTCGTTTGAAAAGGCCCCCAGGTAACGACAGTAATAGCGGGTTCTGCCGGGACCCCGCTGACTGAGCTGTCCCTGCAGGTGACAGGAGTCGCATGGCAGAATGAATGCCAAGTGTGGGCTAAGACAGATATTGTCAGATGAACTGGATTTTTCCATTTGTCATTAGAAAGGCAGCTGTAATGAGGGATTGAATGTCGTGCCTAGGAGAAGGTTTGCACGTCAGAGGCGAAGTACCAGGATGTTGGGGAGCCCTGGCTGCCAGTCCCCACCAGGTCAGGTGCCCCGTGCTGACCTGGCAGCTGGGGAGCCGTAGAGGACACTGTGGGACAAGGAAATGGGCAGCTGTCTCGGTGGTGCGGACACCTTGGGGTGCCCTGGGCAGAGGCCGCGGCGAATTTAGATCCATGAGCAGCCCATGGTGACAGTCATTACACCGGGGGGAGCGGAGTCGTTCAGGGACGGATCCGGCTCAGGTGTGAAGAGTGTAGGTGTTCTTACTATGGAGGCAGCATCACTCCTGCTGAGTTCACATGCTAAGTGAGCTGGGGGTCAGGGATGCGCCGGGAGACCCAGCCGGGCTGCTGTCACTTGGGGACTGGTGACCGCCCGGAGCAGGGACTGCCTTGTGCGTGGTCAGAGGAGGAAGGGAGGGCCCTGTCACATAACTCTGAAGGCAGAATAACAATTTGCAGGGATCGATAGTGGTTCTCAGGGTAGTGTCATTAGTCCCCAGACCTTGGTGCTGGCCCATCTGGAAACGACGGACATCCTCCTGGGGAGCGCCCCCACTGTCCACGGTACCTCCTGTCCTCCCTGATACTGGAAGTCAGTAGGCTCCCTTTTCGTCCTGGTGGTCACACACCTGGGAGGTGACCGACCCCCAAGCGAGAAGTGTCCCCTGCTGGCCCTGGTCCCAGGCAGCTCCGTGGGCATGAGCGCTGCCCAGGGGTTCCTGCAGGTCATGATGAGACTTTCTCCCACTTCTCTGGCTTTGGGGATCCGGTGACTTGAGGGAAACAGGACATTTCTGGAGGGCGGGGAAGGAAGTGGCATTTATGAGTTGAAGCTTCATGTTTCCCGGGGCCATCGTCCTTCTGAAGCCTCGGATGTCGTGACCTGGCTGGTCTGCTTGGCACAGGTGGGGCTGTGTGTGCGAGGTCCTCGAGGCCCTCTCTGTCCTCCCTTCCCCCACATGCCGCCTGCTCTGCTGTTCCTTCCATAGCAGGGTCCTTTCAGAGCCCACCTGGGGCCTGGCTCCAAGGCCCCCTTGCTCCGTACTGCATGAAGCACAGCTGGGTTTTTAAGAACTGGAGGGAGACCCCTGTAACTTACAGGTCACCGTTTTAAGCTGAGCAAGTTAGTGGCTGTGAGGACATGCAGCCCTGGGCAGACACTCAAAACATTTCCGTCTCCCAGGAAGGGTCCCCTGCCCACTCTGAGCGGCCCCCCACCCTCCCCTGGCCCCCGCTGGCTGGCTTGCTGACCGAGGCCCACGGGTGTGGCCTGGTCCTACCCAGCCTGGTGGTTCTGAGGCTCATCTGTGTGGTGGCACATCCACGTTTCTGTGTAACACTGTGTTCTGATGGGACCTCAGAGGCAGAGAGACCTGCGTAAGAGCCCCTGTGTTGTCTGCTGCCACGTTTCCCCCACAGGGGCGCCTCGCCTCCTCTCCCTGTGTGTACGTGCTCCCTTTCGCTGGGCTGCTGGAGACGTTGTGCCCCTCTGCCCCCAGAGATGTCCCTGTGTGTTCCTTAAAAACACGGATATTCTGCGACCACGGGACGGCGACCAAAATCAAGACGTCAATACTGATAACACTTCACCGGCACGTGTGTTTATGGCTGGCTTTTTCCTCTCAATCGTGTTATTTTATAGCAAATTTAAAAAAAGGTTTGTTTTTCGGGTATGAGAGCCATTGCAGCCGATACTTCTTGGATACGGAGCATGTGATCGCTTGTGCCCCTTACGGCCGTGGGTTCTGATCCCAAGTCCACCTTATACATGGGAAAACAGTGCCCAGGTTGGTGCGGAAACTTGCCCGAGGCCTCCCACTGGTGGGAGCCTGTTCTGAACCTACCTGGCCCCCTGACATTCTGGCCTGGCTGACAGCACGCTCACCTGGTGGGAACTGTGTGGATGGGGGCTGCCCCCACCGGGTCCCTTTCCTGAGATCCTCTCCACAAAGTTTGAAAGTGGTTAGCTTATGTCATGGAAAACTTGCTGGCCTGAAGCCGGGGCAGGCCCCGGGGGCTCCCAGCCCCGCCTGACTCCCCAGGAGCCTCTGGGCAGCCCTTGCCTCCTGAGGCCTCTGTTTCCAAAGCTGTGGGCAGAGGGAGGGGTTGCCCGGGTGGCCAGTGGGGGGTGCGGGTACACAGGTTGGCCAAGCTCTTGGTCTGCCCAGTTGTGCATGCAGGATTCACCCGGCACCCATGCCCCCCACCAGCCCAGGAGCTCCTCTGGCAGTAAACAGAGCTGATTGGTCTCTAATTGCCCTGCCCCCCATCCCCAGAGGCCCTCCTAACACCGTGCTTCGTAATTATGTATTTGTATGAGATGAGAGAGGCCCGGGGGAGGGGGCCACTGTGCACTGGCTTGGAGCAGCAGAGGGGACTGCAGAGCTTGGGGGGTGGACAGGAGGGGCATGGACACACACTTGGGCAGCCCGTGGTTGGGGGGACACGGAGCGACCCAGCTCCTGCCATCCCTTCTTCCTTCAATTCATCAAAGGGCCCCGTCTCAGTTGGATGGGTGCTGGGGTGCAGAGCTCAGCAGGCCCGGGGCAGGGGTGCAGGAATGTGGATGGGAGGTGGAGAGGATGCCCAGGGCTGGAGGACCACCCCCCCACCCTAGCCCCGTGCCCTGGCTGAGCAAAGAGAACTGCAGCCCTCCTGGGATGCAGACCAAGCCCCGGGCATCCTCAGGCAAAGACCAGGCCTGGGGTCCTTCTGGGCTCATGGAGCCCGCCCTGATTGAGTAGCCCCTCCTCTGACGCCTCCTTCCCCTGCCGCAGACGGTGGTGCTCATGGGCCCCAGCGAAGATCCCGAGGACACGCTGCGCACACACCGGTCGCGGGAGAAGACCTTCATCTTCGATGCTGTTCTGGACCAGCATGCGTCACAGGTACCCTGCAGCCCACCGGCCCCTGTGAGCTCCCACGGGGCTCACCAGACCCTGGAGCCCTCCTGGGGAGGACTCAGCGGCCAGGTGGTCCCGTCCACCATTTGTCACAGGAGTCTCCCTGCTGAATAAGGGGCTGGCACTTGGATTGTCCTGAGGCAGGGAGCAGGAGGCCCCAAGCACGGGGCCCCAGGTTCAGGCAGGCTCTCGTTCGTCCATCCAGACAGGGCAGGGTCCCCTCTGCCATGTGGCTGGAGCATGCTCCCCACCCACATGGGCCCCCATCCAGCGAGGGAGGCAGGTGCTGAGTGAGCACTGTCGTGGGGACCAGCCAGGCGTGCGGCGGTGAGCCAGGATCTGGAGGAGGGGCGAGCCAGTGGGGACAGCTGCAGGGGACAAGGGGTCCCGGTGCGGGCCTTAGCTGGCCCCTTCTACAGACCGAGCGTGGGAGTCCCAGCATCAGGCCAGCACCCTCCACCAAGGACGAAAGGCTGTCCAGCTCATCCCCTGACTCCCACCTGTGAGAGGGGTCTCATCACCCCACGCCATAGAGGGGAGCCTGGGGAGTCCAGCAGAGCAGGATTGGCACCCGGGCTTCTAGAGATGGGAATATCCATCTAGGATATTGGATGAGAGGACATCTAGGGGATGTTTGGCCCCGAGACCTGTCCAGCCCTGCCCACCCTGTGCCTGCCCGCTGGGCCCCAGCATGGCTTGTCTCGGACACAGCGGCCACCTGGGGGCAACGGGAGTGGCCCCCTGCTTCAGGATGCAGCCATAGTTCTGTTGAGAACGGATTTGCTCCGTGTGGCCGAGCCAGGTGTTGTCCGAGTGGACATGTGGTCTTACTCCCAAGATCTTCATGGGGCTGGAAGTAGGAGGGAGTTGAACAGTGGCCCCTGCTAAGGGCTGTCCTCCCATGCAGGTCCTGCCAGCCTCTTGGAAGCTCTCCATGCTGTCCTGTGATGGGGCCCCATTGTACAGATGGGGAAACCAAGGCTGGACGCTAGAGAGTTGCAGGCCAGGTCCCAGCCCCTGAGGATGTAAGTCCAGAGCTGGGGAAAGCAGTACCCATGCCTAGATGCTGTGAGCCATGTTGCCAGCCAGGGCTACTGGGACAGTTCTGTGATGTGGGAAGCAGGGTCCAGACGGGCGCCCAGGAAGGGCAGCAGATACAGCATTGTCGTTTCTGTCAGGTCCAGCCATACCTACACACCTGGAGGTGTCCTTCCTTGAATACCCCTGTGGGCAGGGAGCTCACTACCACACTTGTTGTTAGGTGTTGCTACCTTATGTGGTATTTTGTTGGCCTGAGATTGGTCAGGCCCATCCTGGTTTTATCCAATGATGAGGAGTCCTGATGCCCTTGCAAGTCCTGTGCTGCCTTCCAGTCCCAGGCACTGTGTCTGACTTCTCTCGGCTCCTGAGAAGCCTGGAGTGGCCCCTTCCGCTTCCATCACCAGACATGTGACAGGCCTCATAGCAGGAGCTGTCATGCAAGCTCATGTGTAATCCTCCCCGGTGGCTTCTCCAGGATCCCGTCCCCGTCTCTCTCCCTGGGGTGGCACAGCAGCAGGATGGGGACTGGAGTCCATGCCGCATCTAGACTGGCCCCCTCCTGACGGTCCCTGGCCATGTGCAGACACTACACACTGGTCCAACTCTGGCTGGGTCACGTGTCCCACTGTCTGTCCTCCCGTCCGTCCACAGGAAGACGTGTATCGTGCCACCACCCAACACCTCGTGGAAGGTGTCGTGTCTGGGTACAACGTGACGGTGTTTGCCTATGGCCCCTCAGGTACCGCCAAGGGCAGGGCCCCCAGAGGGGGCGGGGCTGATAGCCACAGTGCTCTCCCTCCTAGCCCAGCTCCCGTGTCCGGGGTTTCTTGTGCAGGGGAGCCATCCGACTCTCACGGGCTTCCCCCCGCCCCCGTTTCCAAAAGAGAAAATGAGCATGTCTGAGTGTTTAGGACTGTTTGCCTAAGGTGGCCGAGGTGTGGACCGTCTCCTGGTGGTGCGTGTCTGGGCAAGGTAGGAGCCCGCCTCAGGAGTCCCTGCCCTGGCGGCTGTCCACCTGCCCACAGGCGCGGGGAAGACCTACACCATGCTGGGCATGGACGCGGAGCCCGGTATCTACCTGCGGACCCTCACCGACCTCTTCCGGGCTATCGAGGAGACCCGCGACCACGCGGACTGCAGCGTGTCCATGTCGTACCTGGAGGTGAGCCTGCCCGCTGGCCTCCTGGGAGGCCTCAGCGTCAGGGCGTCGGAGTTCTGCGGAGATGTACCTACTGCTCTGTTCTTGCCCCAAAGCTGCTGCATTTCCTGCTTGTGTCTGTCCTCCCAGATTTATAACGAAGTGATCCGGGATCTCCTGAACCCATCCTCGGGGTTCTTGGACCTGAGGGAGGATTCTCGGGGCAACATCCAGATCGCAGGCATCATGGAGGTCTCCACCTCGAACGCCCAGGAGGTGAGGGTCACGGGGGCCCACGGAGGGAAGGGGGCCGTGGCCTCGGCAGCCATGCTCTCCAGAGCTTGCGGAGTGGAGCCAGACACGCGGCCCCACGTTGTTTCCCGGCTAACGGGATGGCAAACGGTGCATTCAGGGCAGACATCGCTGACAGACCACCGTTCCCTCTACGCCCAGATGTGGGCGAGGAGCCCGTTCCCACATGGCACCCCAGCCAGTCCCAGCCTGTCTGAAATCCCCTACAGGCTCTGTGGTCCCAGCGCCTCCTGGCACACAGTGGGCGCCCCACCGAGGCTGACTGGCCTGGTTCCAGCAGCGGCTTGCACACAGATGGGTTCCAGCCCACCTGCCAACCTCAGCGAGCCCGTATGCCTGCGGGCCTCTGTGGCGGAAGGTTCTAGAACTGGCCCTGGCTGTGTGGGGAAGATGTAGGTGACCCAGTGACGGGGTCTGCCATAGGTAGAGGAGGGGGAGGGCGACACCAGTGTCTGCCCTCTGCCATCCTGGCTGGATTGGTTAGCTCAATAGATGGGTCGCTCCGGGCCACAACCGAGACACTGCTTCTGCCAGACGAGGTTCTGCGAAGAGCTGCCCAAGGTGGGCGGGGGGACCAGCCCTCCTGTGGGCCCCACGTGGTTCTGGGGGAGTATGTGGACCACCCCCCACCCAGCTCCGCCTGTGTCCTCAGATCATGCAGCTCCTCACCAAAGGCAACCGGCAGCGCACGCAGGAGCCCACGGCCGCCAACAAGACGTCCTCTCGTTCCCACGCTGTGCTGCAGGTCACTGTGCGCCGGCGGAGCCGTGGGGCAGACTTGCTGGAGGAAGTGCGTGTCGGGAGGCTCTTCATGGTGGACCTGGCGGGCTCAGAGCGGGCATCACAGGTTCTCTGACCGCCCCCCACCAACATCCCCGCGGTTACCCCTCACAGTCTGTGAGCGGGGTCCTGCCCCTCCTCATCCACCAGCGCCCACCACTCCCAGGGCGACGCCCGCCCACAACGTGCTTACTGGGCACATGCAGTCTCTCAAGTGTTGCGAGGCAGAACCTGCAGGGCTGGTACCTGCAGGCTTGTAGGTCCTGAGTGGCAGGCTGTCCCGATGATGAGCTGCGCCCAGACCCACCCTAGTGCCAAGCCTCTGGGGGGGAGACAGACCTGTGAGCTGATGAAGAAGGCCCGGGGAGGCCTGTGTTTGGAGATTGGGGTCCATGCAGAGGCTGTGCGAGCCCAGAGGAGGGCAGGGTGCTGGCATGCAGTCTCGGGGCTGAGCCTGAGGGGGTCCTTAGGAGTTTGGTGGGATGCAAGGAAGGGCATGTCAGGTGGAGGGAACAGTGTGTGCAAAGCGTGGCTATTAGGAGGACAGCGCCCAGTTTACTCCAGCCCGACATGGATGTAAGCCTGACAGTCCTTCTGAGGGTCCCACCTGACTGCCCCCGAGCTCTTAGTTCACCTGTCCTTGGAGGTACCTGTCACTAGAAGTGGGGGCTGTGCTTACCTTCTGCCCAGCCCAGAGCCGAGCACAGAGCAGGTGCTGGATGGAGGCCGTGCTCACACAGTAGTGTTGTCACCAAACGTCCAGGCCTTTAGTAGGTGTAATCCACGTAATCCCCCCAGCAGAGGATAAAGTGGGCCGCAGATGTAGGGCTGGGCCCCAGGCGGCGCGGTGACTTGGCCGTGCACAAGATATTCAGTGTTGGATCCAAGCTTTGGACCTGGGGGCATCTTGCCCAAATCCGTGCTGTCTGCTGCTGTGTCAGCTGGCCCCCGGTTTGCAGTGACACTCTGTTTGGGGTTTGATCACGGGGTCGTCGCATCTGTTCATGCCCGGCCCTTGGTGTTCCCGTAGCTGACGTGAGCAGGGCTGGGCCAGCGGCCAGGGGCAGACTACTTTGAAATGCCATGTGTTCATAGACCATTTGATGCACAGTAGGGCCAGGAGACCCGGAGATGACCGCCATTGCGAAGAGAGTCCTACTCACAGTTCTCAGAGGAGGGCATGTGGGATCTCACGTGGGGAGGCAGCAGGGCCGGTCAGCAGGCAGAGGGAGGCCGCACTGTGGGTGAGAGGCTTCTTGTGGTTTCCCCGGGAGGAACGGGCGTGGTGGGGTCAGCAGGCTCAGGATGGCTAGTTGGAGTAACTTCCGTGGCTCTGGGGCATAATGGCTATTTGTCTGGTCCCTGGCCCTGGGGGATTAGTGTGGGGTGACAGTGGCCCAGAGTGAGGTGGCAGAGGTGTGGGCTCTGGATTGGTGGTTTGGATTTGAAAAGCTTGTTTTATATCGTTGGGAATTGGCTAATGCTGAGAGGAGGAGTCCCTCCAGGGTCAGCAAGGACCCCCGCTGTCAGAGCATTAGAGCATGGAGGGAAGGGCATGGCTGACCCACGGACAGATGTGGATACAGACAAGTTCACACAGGGGTGCCCCATGTGACAGGTCTGGGACTCTGACCTGTTCTAGCTGGGCCTAGCTGTGTCCTTGGGACGAGATGGAGAGGGTTGCCAGGAGGAGTCCAGGGTCTGGGTCTTTGCTCTCATTCTGCTCTGACTTGCTGTGTGCCTTTGGGTAAGCCACTGCCCCTCTCTGGGCCTTGGTTTGGGTTTAGGTGTATATTCAAGTGGCCTATGTGGGTTACTTTTACAATCTGCTTGGCTTTCACGAGCTGTTGTTTCTTCATAGAAAATCACTTGTGAAAGCCTTTGTTCCAGGGCACGAGGTCTCAGAGAAAGCCCCCCAACTCTATGACACAGACATGTGATATGAGCAGCTGCCCTGGTTCTGGCCACACTGGCAGCTGCGGTCCCGCCCTGCACCAGCTCCCCCATAACAAATGTAGTAGCTGGCATTTACTGCTTGCCTCTGGGGGCCTAGCCCGACCTGGCCTGTTGCACATGTTACACACTAAATCTTCCCTATTACCCCGTGAGGTTGGGAGAGTGAAGAAGCTGGGGCAGACTGGGAGAGCTGTCTGAGATCCTCAAACCATGTTCCAGGTTGCCTCCCAAACCCACGCCCTTAACGAGAAAAACATTTTTTTTTCTGATTTCAAATGTATTAGAAGCACAGTGCAGAAAATGTGGAAACTACAGATAAGGGGAAGAAAGTAAGAGACCGTGCTGTGCTTGCACTGAGAGGTGTTTATCCTGAGGGCATTTTGGCTCAGCCGTGCGGCCCACACCACGGGCTGGGTGCTGCCAGGGTCCTGGGCTCCGGGGACCCTTGGCTACCAGGGAGTCCGGGGTCCAGCGGGGAGCGGGCGGGCAGATGCAGAATGCAGCAGAGAGCAAGGCGGTTGCCAGGCAAGTGAAGTGGTGGAAGAAATAGGATGGGGGGCCGGCTGCTATGGTCCCCACTTTGGAGAGCCAGGGGGGGAGTGCCCCTACAGGAGGGGATGCTGAGCCATGGCCGGAGGATGGGGAAGTTCCAGTGTGGGAGGTGCTGTCAAGACGAACCCCAGTCTGTGTCTCATGAAGGTGGGGCTCCTGTGCACAGACAGCCCCCAGCCCCAGTTCTCATCTCACTTAACGAAGAGCTTATGGTCCCCGTGAGCGTAAGCGCGCGCGGCTCTGCCTCGTCCCCTCCTGTAGCCATCTGAGCCATCCATGTGTGCCGTCGGAGCCGCTCAGGCCCGGGAGGGATGGGCCAGCACATGGCCCGGACCGGACCTCTCCTCTCCCACCCAGACCCAGAACCGTGGCAAGAGGATGAAGGAGGGCGCCCACATCAACCGCTCCCTGCTGGCTCTGGGCAACTGTATCAGCGCGCTCAGTGAGAAAGGCGGCAGCCGGGCGCAGTACGTGAACTTCCGGGACAGCAAGCTCACACGACTGCTGAAGGTACAGCCCACCCGCCTCGTAGGGGGCGTCCCTGCCAAGAGGGAGGCCCAGACCTGGGTCTCAGGGCCCCTCCAGGAACCCCTGAAGGCACGAGAACCCTGTAGAAACCATGCCTGGTCACTGCCTGACTCCCGCCCCATCCGTCTGAGGAGGGGTCAGCCTGGGCTTGCACACTCCCAGTCACAGGGAGCTCACTACCTTACTGATACTGCATGTCCCATCTTGGATAGTCTAACAGTGAGACTTTCCCCTATTTTCTGAACTGTCTCCTTTATTTATGTAGCAAGGGTGTAGGTGAACAGGCCAGCAAAGCAGTACATAAACGTTCCTGTAGACTTGGCTTCTCAATCTACTCTGTTCTCATCAGAGCAGAAGTCTGCCAGGGTGGGCCAGGTACAGATCTCACATTGTCCTGGCGTCCCCTCCCTGAGCACCAAACCCTCGGTCCTGGCATTGCTTGCCTTTCTCAGGGTTTGGAGCAGGAAGCGCCCAGGGCTGGTCCAGAGGGGCCTGGGATGGGAGGTGGGGTCCCGTTCCCCTCACCTCCACCAGGACCTTCTGCTGAGCAGGACGCCCTAGGGGGGAACAGCCGCACGGTGATGATCACGCACATCAGCCCCGCCAGCACGTCCTTCGAGGAGTCTCGGACCACCCTGCTATACGCCTACAGGGCCAAGAACATCAAGACACGGGTGAGGCCCCCACGTGCCGAATTCTCACTCCACGCTCCCTCCGGAAACTCTGGGCGTGGTCCCCCTTCCACCCTGGCTCCTGGCGGTGCTGGGTTTGTGGCACCTGACTTCTCTGTTCCTGCCTTCTCTTCTCTGATGAGGACACAGGCCTTGGGTTTCGGGCCCCCCAAATCCAGGACGGTCTCGTATTGAGATCCCTAATTACATCGGCAAAGACCCTTTCTTCACATGAGGCCCCAGTCACAGGGCTTGGGATGTTTCCGACATGGATTTAGCCGTCCTCCAGGTGCACTGTGAGCTCCAGATGTCCCTGGAAGGTGGGGCCTGTTATCCTGTTCGGTTCCCTCTGTCTTTAAGCTGAGGCACGGAGAGAGAGGGAGACAGAGAGAGAGAAAGCCATTTCTCCAACCTTCCACAGCCCGAGCAGAGCAGGCTCACAGCGCAGGGTGCCCGGCTCTGGGGACAGCGCTGCGAGCACCGGCTTCTCTGGCCCTGGCTGCTGTGCTCCACGCAGAGGGCTCGCGTCAGGAGGCCGGGCGTGAGCTCGGGGATGCATGCCCAGTGGCCAGCGAGTAGAGCTGTGATCCCCACCAGCAAACCTGGGTCGAGCCCTCCCCGCCACACAGCCCTGAGCTCAGTGGCAGGATGGCCTCTGCTCTCAGCCAGACTGTGAGGTTCGCTGCGGGTATGGGGGGTAGATGGCAAACCCCACCTCCCACAGATCAGTATGTCACTTCCAACTGTGCTCAGTGCTCTAAATGGCAGCCATGGGGTGCTACAAGGGCGAGTGGCCGGGAAGACAGAGCTGAGAGGCTGGGTCGAGGACGCTAGGCCTCGAATGTGGGAGGGCAGGGTGTGCAGACGGCGACCAGTCCTTCCACTCTCCAGACCCACTAGAGAGAGACTCGGGCCCCCGTGCTTGAAAGCTCCAAAGTGCCCACAGAAGGGGACGGGGCGTGCAGACAGGTGCGTCCTGCCGTGGACCGCTGTGCGGCTTTGGAGGGAATGGGCTAGACCTAGCTGTGCAGATGGACACCTCCCAGCCACGGCGCTGGATGAGGAAAGCAAGTTAGAGGAGAAGAGCTCTGGGTGGGGGGTGCCCGGCTGGCCCAGTAGGTGGAGCTGGCGAGTCTCAATCTCAAGGTCGTGGGTTTGAGCCCCGTGAGCCCCTTGTGGGGCTGGAGCCCTGGTCGGATATAATTTACATAAAAAACTGAAGCCAAGCCTCTACTGAGAAGCTCTGTGTGTGTCTGCAGATGTGTACATACACACAGAACCCCCGAGGGGACGGTCCAGAGGGCGCTAATCAGAGTGATCGCAGCGCTTACCCAAGAGGAGGGGCTTTGAACAACTCTTGATGGATCATTGGAAATTTCCTGACTGTGGCAAAATATGCATGACATAAAATTTGCCATCTTCACCATTTCTCGGCGTCCAGTTCAGGGGCACCGTCCAGCTCCAGAATGTTCCATTCCCTAGTCCAGCTCCAGAATGTTCCATTCCCACACATGGAGACCCTGTCCCTGTGATGCACAGACCTCCACCCACTCCCCCAGTCCCAGACCCACCGTCTGCTCTCTGTGTCTGTGAGGCTGATGACTCCGGGTCCTTGTGGGCGTGGAGCTCCTGGGCGTGTCCTTCTGTGTCTGGCTGGTGTCCTCAGGGCTCTTCCCCACGGGGTAGGAGTCCGGTTCCCTCTGTCTTTAAGGTTAAGTTGCATCAATCTGAATTTTCCTAACCAAATGTGCCAGCGTCCTCGTGGCATCAAGAGCACGTCACGTGGCGAGGCAGTTTCTGCGAGCGCTGACCTTGGCCATGGGTCCCCCCCACCAGGTGAAGCGTAACCTGCTGAATGCATCCTCTCGTATCGCGCAATACACGGACGTCATCTCCGACCTGCGCCGGGAGATTGAGCGCCTCAAGTCCAAAACTGAGACTCAGGAAGAGGAGAGGAGAGGAGACCCCGGCACCCGGGATGCGCAAGGTAGACCCGAGCTCCTGGGGTCCCTGTGGTTTTGTCGCCTGCCCCCCCGCACTTGTGGCCATGACCATGGGCTTCAGTCCTCACCTGCCATGCACTGCCTTCCGTTTCCTGGCCCATGGTGTGCGGAGGGAGCAGCCGCCTTCCCTGCCTTCTCCTAAGCGCCTCCTTTCTACCTTCCTGTCCTTCCCACCCTCCCACTTTTTTGTTTCTTCCTTCCTCCCAGATCAGTTTTTCTTTAAAAACACTGTCTTCCATTCCAGAATAATTTTAGATTTACAGAAGAGCTGCAGAGATAGTACAGAGAGTTCTCCACTCCCCCCAATGTCAGCATCTAAATTTATATTTATTTACTGAGGCAAAGCTCACACAACTTATAGTTTACCATCTTTGCGTGCACAGCTCAGTGGCATTTGTGGCTTGTCTGCGGTGCCCTGTGGCCTCCACCTCCGTCTGTCCCAGAGCAGACCCTGTGCCCATCACGCAGTTTCTCTCCATTCCCCCCTTCTTTCCAAAGCAGCCTTCAGTAGGCCTCCCTTATGGGTCTGCATATCATAGCTTTTCCAAAAATTATAAAGCTAACCAGTAGGTAAAAAATGTGTCCTTAAAAATACCAGGAATGGGGCGCCTGGGTGGCTCAGTGGGTTAAAGCCTCTGTCTTTGGCTCAGGTCATGATCCCAGGGTCCTGAGATCGAGCCCCGCATCGGGCTCTCTGCTCAGCGGGGAGCCTGCTTCCCCTTCTCTCTCTGTCTGCCTCTCTGCCTACTTGTAATCTCTGTCTGTCAAATAAATAAAATCTTTTTTTTTAAGTGAGTGTTTTTATTTATTTATTTATTTGTCAGAGAGAGAGAGAGAGGGCGAGAGAGAGCGAGCACAGGCAGACAGAGTGGCAGGCAGAGGCAGAGGGAGAAGCAGGCTCCCTGCCGAGCAAGGAGCCCGATGTGGGACGCGATCCCAGGACGCTGGGATCATGACCTGAGCCGAAGGCAGCCGCTTAACCAACTGAGCCACCCAGGCGTCCCGTGAGTATTTTTTTTTTTATATTTTATTTATTTATTTGACAGACGGAGATCACAAGTAGGCAGAGGCAGGCAGAGAGAGAGGAGGAAGCAGGCTCCCCGCTGAGCAGAGAGCCCGATACAGGGCTCGATCCTAGGACCCTGGAATCATGACCCGAGCCGAAGGCAGAGGCTTTAACCCACTGAGCCACCCAGGCGCCCCATAAATAAAATCCTTAAAAAAAAAAAATAAAAACACCAGGAGGAAAGTCAGGTATATGTAAGTGTATACACACTCCTCGCCACTCTCATTCGCTCTGTCCTCCCACATGGCCCCATCCCGTCATCTCGAATTGAATTCCAGACATCGTATCACTGTATTCAGAAATAGGTCAGGATGTACTCCCCAAGAAGCAAGGACTGGGCCAACACAAAACAGTGGTGCCTTTCCCACACCCGAGAAGATGCTCCCACAGTTGCTGGTGTCTTCGGATGGTGGGTGGGCAAGCCCAGCCATGTCACCGGGCCACACCTTGAATGTGGTCTCTTCTGTTCAGTGGCCGTCCACTGAATCCTCTTCGTGGTTTTCCTTTCGATTCTTGCTCAAGAACCTGAGTCATTTGTCCTATGGATTGGCTGACTGCTCTGTGCTCTGAGGCCCCACACATCAGGCATTGTGTCTAAGCACTGGGAAGAGAGGGTGTTCTCTGAGGTCACTGC